>WUAP02132853.1:0-13536 GCA_015163945.2 Stichodactyla helianthus | reverse complement strand
TACCGTTGCTAAGGCCCACAAGCTCAACAAATTAGCCAGAATATCTCAGCATTTAAAACTTTGATCGCGGAAAAGTTGTTATATATTGTTTCAATTATTTACTGTCTCACGAAAATAAAATAAAATTGCCTTGTAATCCTTTTAGTTCCCTTCAAAACAGAAAACGTGTTATTGTTTGTGGGACAAGATCTTAATTCCACTAGGAAAAATCCTGCTAAAGTGATTGGTTGCTATTGTTTCGGCCGGAACCATCAATTCAATAGTCATAAGATTGTCGCGAGACAAGTAGATTAGGGCATAGTTTATGAACCTGTGTTTAACCTAATCGCCCCTGAAGGTCGATCATCAATCAGGGTTCGAGTTCCGACAGGACCCAAGAGTCAAGGACAGAAGGTCAAAAACAGTCGCGAGCTTCACAACGCTTGGTGCTTACTCTTTCATCCCTTGGGCGTGCGCCCAGAGCAGTAGGCGTGAAACTAGGTCTTTTGGAAGTATAAGTTGATTGTTGTGGAGGGAGAAATATTCCTGAATCACAAGGTTACCTGTGGACCAGAACTCGAATCTTATAGTGGGAGACCGATACTGAACACTCAAATGGCTTCCGTCGACATCCAATCATAATTACGGAAGCGCATACCACCATCCAATCACATTGCCTAAATAGGTGGGTGCTGTTTGACGTCATCCTAATATGCATAATATCAGATTTCTATCTATAGACCAACAGACTGCAGAAATGAAAAGAAGTCGTTGCTCTTAGCAAAATCTGAAAATTTGAGTGTAATCCCTTATTTAATTTGCAAACTTTTACAGTAAATCTAAATTGGTTGGCAAGATTAATTATGTAAATATTACGCCCACCTATACTCCTACGTTGGCCAGAGATGTACAGAAGCGCGTGCAGTTTTGCACGTTTTTGTGTATATCTTTGCGATTTTTGATTGGTTTAGAAGGAAAGCCATTCTAGAGTCAAGGGGAGGTATTTCCCTTTGTATTTCATGTCGAAACCAGTTAGTATTTAGCTTCAAAGACGTGGAAAATATTCCAAGGCATACTTCTGTGATTCATATTTCCAACTGTTTCATAGCAGTTCGAAAGAAAACCATAGCATTTCATCGTGTATCGGGTTACGGTACCAAAAGAAATGTTTATTACAAAAATTATATATGGTTTGGATAGTTGTTATGCATCTTAATAAAAATACATTTAAAAAATAGGCAATAAAAGCTAAAAATCTCCCTGAAATCGAAAGGTTTATGATGCTGTTTTCTGCCATATTCCTTTGGAAAAACTGGGAGACGCAAACTATGAATTTGTTTTTGTTGCAGCCACTCAACAGATCGACGTTTTTGTTAGTCGTTTTCTGCTGAAACAAAAGCATAAATGTCCTTTTTTATGTACAAATAAATCCCCATAACCATTTCCGACGCCGCATTGTTAAATAATCATATAATTACACACATCTAGGTTGGCACACGAGCCAGGCTTTGAAGAAAACGATACTGAAGGAAATGAAGATGCCAAACGAGCTATCACGTATCAAGTAAGTTAAATATAAACATCTGCTCCGGCAAATTTTATTCTCTTTGTTAGTTTATTCTATTTTTAGCCAACAAGAATGTTTCTTCATCATCTTGAGAGTTCGCTTCCTTGTCTTCATTTAGTATCCTTCTTTTTTAGATTAGGTTTTTAAAATTTTCTATTTTTGTATCGCTTGTCTTTCAGCTTGCTTTTATTGTCTACAAAAGCCGTCAAAATGGAAACTTGTTTCTCTTTTACTTTATCTTATTTTGTCTCCCGTTCTCACACATCCGTTCTCTTTTCGATTTGTTTATTTTTTACTCAGTGTAAACCAAAGATTTTAAAGAAGCTTTCAAGCCCTTTCCTCTTAAACGACTAGAAAGACTTTATTCTAGTTCCTATTATTTATTCATTTTTTCTATTTTCCTTTGTTCTTTTTCTAACTTTATTATATTCCCTCTTCATTGCGATAGATTTCAAAGAACAAAGGCCTGACAGCCAAAAAGAAAAGGCAAGATCGAAATCCTCGTGTAAAACACAGGAAGAAATACAGTAAAGCGGTCATAAAACGCAAGAGTCAGGTGTGTAAAGTCCTGGATTTGGTCTTCTAATTTTTGGTATGACTGGTAGACACTCAAATGGTTTCCAAGGTGACGCGTTCTGATTGGCGGGCCATCTTTTCTGCAATTTGATTGGTTTGGGCTGGAAGCCATTTGAGTGCTGAGAAGGCTGCGCTTTCCAATCATACCAAACTTGCTATAACAAGAGTACAGTCACTTCTCTACCCTGCCCCTAAAAACACGGCCTGGTCGTACTTTTCTTTTGACGAAAAACTGAAAATATTTATTTTATCCTATTCTCTATAGGTGCGACCTGTCACAAACGAGGCTACACGCTATGAAGGCGAAAAATCTGGCATCCGTGCCTTCCTTTCTCGCAGTGTGAAGATCAAATAATAACACTTGAATTCACTGTCATCTACACTTGCACAATCTTGCTAATGTTATTTCAAAAGATTTTCATATTCATGATTTGCTTTAATTACAACGATTCTCATTTAGCCTCAACGTGAGACTGGGTTTTCCCCCTATGTGGTGAGATTACGTTGAATTTAAAGGTGAATTCCAAAAAAACTTTCACGGTTGGCATCTTGAGGCTACCAGCTGTTCCCGAGAAAACCTTCATTTATGTCCTAGAGACAGGTTGCTACATAGCAACTGCCATTAATGGAAAAACTTAAGCTGATAAATGTGAACGGGTTAAGGTCTCATGAAAGAGCAAGTAAATGACAGGGCTCACTAATGAACACTCTTTTACTGAAATAAATGTGATTTGCTTTACCCCAGGTGGGTCACGTGACATCTACCAAATTTCCTGACGTCTATGAAAACACGTCTTGAAAAGAATCGAATTCTTACTAGAAATCTAGATTGTCTGGGTTCGTTTCCGCTTTAAATATAAATTCACTTAGAAACGCTTGTCAACGAGAAGCCGTCTCTCGTCACTGCTTGATTGTGACAATCTTGAAATTGTGGGGACCTTTACATACGCCTTATTTAGAAAATAAATAGAAGAATTAACTATAAATTTAAAGTGAAAATTAATACCTGTAGCTATTTTTTCTTGTTTGCTTTCTTGCTTTTTTTAATGGGATTTTTGGAAAATTGGGAGAACAAAAGAGCTACTTACCCGAGGACCCCACGTGAATACGTGTTGTCAATCAGTAATCAAACGATTGCGATTACTAAGGCGGACCTTTACATGTAAAACTAAAGTGTGTACACACACAGTCTTCCCAAGATCAGAAAGAACAAGCATACTTTAACCACTCTTCCAGTGATCACAGATGTACCATTTCATTTTGTAAAGCATGGCAGAAAACATTCTCAAAACCCAACAGGAAGTGTCTCAAGCTTTCAGAATTTTACGCCAGAGAGCCAAAATCCTTGGAATCAAGGATTCTTCTTTAATCCAAGTCAAATCCGTAAAAGATCTAAGGACTAAAAGCTCCTGGAAATACTTTGGAGCTTTTTTAGTTGGTGTAGTCGCAGTTGTCATCGGTTGTGGGTTTTATGCGTACAAGAATAACATCTTGACGCAGAAAGCGTTCGTCGAGTTTGTAGCCGAAAGCGTCCTCGATACAGACTTGAACAAAGACACTTGCTTGATTCCTATGCCTGAGCTCGTTCTGGACATTTTTCGTCCTCCTGTAGACTGCAATGTCTGTAAAAATGTCAGTAAAGTAGATCGTGTAAAGGCCATTACTCGTGAAGAATTCTTGGAAAGATATGCTTACACCAGCCGTCCCGTAGTTATAGAAGACGGTATGAGAAATTGGACCGCGAAAGAACACTTCAGTTTTGAATTTTTCAAAAAGATTTATTCGCCAGACAGTCCAGTTTTAAAGAACCAAGATGCTCAATGCCAGTTTTTTCCTTATAATACTAAGTTTCAGTCTCTCGAAGAAGTTTTCCAAATGCCTGAAAAAGACGCTCGTATGGAGGGAAAGCAATGGTATATCGGATGGTAAGCGATAATAGTCTTTTCAATGTTAACTCGTTTAATTTTAATTCGTAATTTTTAAACTTGATTCTATTTTAAGCCTTATGTTCAACAACTTCAATTCTTTCTAAAAATTCGATTGAAGCGAAACAGTAGACTCTGTCGAACAGAGATTTAACAGAGTATACACACGGAAAAGAAAAATCAGTATTTGAAATAAATTTGACCTACAAGATATTTGAACTAATATTTTTTCTATATAAAATTCGACCAAAGATTCGTCATCTCTGCCCGAGAAAAACAGCTGTGAACATCATGAATTTACAAGAAAATATTCCTGTCACCAAATGCTATAATTACCACCTATTATGCTCTGATTGACAGGTCGAACATCTGCTTGAAACTGCAGATAAACAGCCTTTAATTTCTGATTAATAAATGCATCCTTTAATTGAGCCAGCCTGAAGCCAATTCAATGGATTTAGTTACTGTTCATTTGTTATGTCGCAGGGGAATTGGTGGTTATTTCTGTAGTTTTTATAAATATAAAAAGTTTACTCTATCTTGAAAAGTTTACCCCCTTTTATTTTGTTTTCAGAAAAATTTAACCCTCAAATTGTACTTTTCCAAAAATTTATCCCCCATGAAATAATACCAGCCCCCTGCAACGTAATAAATAAACAGTACCTTAATTTCTACCACAGCAGTTGGAATATTCATTATTCAATACATCCATTAATTTGACTTCTTTAAATTTACTCGTAAACTTGTTCTTAACATGTTGTGCATGGGCAAGAAATTTTAAAGCTCTCTTAGTTCTTACATAGCAGTACAAGGTTAAAAATCTCACTATTATAATCTCAAAATTCACCACTATTGAAACTGCTGGCTAACTATTGCTTTGTATTTTAAGGAGTAATTGCGATTCTGGGGCTGCCAATGAACTAAGAAAACACTACAAGAGACCATACTTCTTGCCAGAGATTTCAGAGTCAAGTAAAACAGATTGGATTTTTATGGGGTGTCCAGGAATTGGAGCACACTTGCATGTAAGTTTTCAAAGTTTTTATTTAAAAACTGATGATAAAAGCTGTGAAAACCTTTCAACTGCTTGTGAAAATCATTTAATTTTTCTGGAAAGCCATTAATGTGCTATCTGAAATTTTAAGTCAAGTCATTCTTAAATTTTGTAACATTTGAACTCCTTAAGAATTTAAAATGTCATTGATGAATATTAAATTTTTAAATATTGTTTTCAATCAGTCCAGTTAGGGAAGTTTCTAATTGGCTTTCTCAGAATGAGAAACCATTTAAGTGCCAACTAAACTTGTAAGTAATTTTATTCAAAGCATTAGAAATTTTAAATTTTTTCAAATTTTTTTATTTAATATGTGAAATTTGAATTGTTTTTTCTTTGGTATAAATGAAGATGGTGTGTAAATGGCTTGGCTTTTTCTATAAAGAAACCAATTAATTGCCATCCTTCTCTTGTGACAAAATTCATCCAAAACACTTTGATTCCTTAATAAAATGCATTTATCAGACATTTTGTGATTTGGATTGCTTTACCAGTTCAAATACCAGTAAAATATCAAACAAATGGTGTTTATTGTTAAAAAAGCCTGTTAAGTGTCATAAAAGTCATTTAAGTGCAAAATTTATCAGGTAGATTTAGAACTCTTGAGTTCACTTAGAAAGATTTAATAATTTTAAATGTTTAACAAAATATTTGGTTCATTGATTCAAACAGATGAAATATAACTGATTTTCAAGCCAATTATAAGTGCTATTTTTTATAAATAAATTCAAAGTAAGTGATTTTATCAGGATGCATTAGGATGTTATAAGAGTGCAGGATTCCAATTTTAATTTGTATTTCTGTTTATTTGTAGATTGATCAAGTAGGCAACCCATCATGGCAGGCACAGATCAAGGGAGAAAAAAAGTGGACTCTTGAGCCTCCACCAGAGTGCGCTTACGAATGCCACCCAAGAATGGAAGTGGTAGTACACCCTGGAGAAATAAGTAGGTGTAGCCAGACAAGTTTTCCATTTTTATTATGCTTTACCTAGTTTCCCCTACAGCTGTTTGTAGTGTTGCCACCCAACATTCTCTCCTCATAAACCCATTACAGTGTGACAATACTAAGGACAGCCATACTAAGAACAGGGTTTGTACAGGTTTTGGAAAGTTTTGGAAATTGATAATGCATTTTTCCAGGACCTTGGAAGTTTTGGAAAATAGATTTTTGGTCCACTAGGCTATGGAAAAGTTATGGATTTGTTTTGTAGCTTGTCCTCTTTATACCTTGCAAAGAATTGTTTTCATTGTAAAGTGCCGAAGATTTTTCTGTCATCACTGTACATGTGGTGTACATATTGTTTTGCATTGGTAAATGTATGTTGAATGTTTCAGATTGATGAATTTGGCTTAATTTTTGTGCTTTGTGTGGTTTTGGAAATTTGAGTCAAAGGGCTTTGGAAAGTTTTGGAAAAGTTTTGGAAATTCTCACAGTGGATTCCAAGAACATCTCCAGGAGAGACTAGGCATTACCAGGCACTGTTCCAGGAATCAGTGAAAGGGGGCTGGAAAACTGCTTGAGCCAAGTATGAAAATACCACTCAAGTAAAAATGAATCCCAAAATAAAAGGGTGGCCATGGCTGCTTTCGTCCACCTTTAACTCACAAATGGTCACCACTGTGTTAAGTGATCTAGTGATCATTTTTGGGTGTATGAATTTCAATAAGAACCTTTATAAGAAAAATTTCAAAGTATTTTAATTCAAAATTCTTTTCCTTTTTTTCAGTTGTCCTAGATACAAATAGATGGTTTCATAAGACAGACATCTTGAAGGGGCAGCTCAGCATTACAATCGGCTCAGAATATGATTAAAAAATGGTAAACAGACTACCGCTGACCAATAAACTGATTTAGTTCATGCATCATGTTTTTCCATTTCACACCACAGTGATTTCCCTTGAGTATTATTTCTTTATCAACATGATTGAACCAAAGAAAATCACTTTAAATGTGACTGATGCAGAGTAGAGATGTCTTCTGGTACATGCCCCAGTCAGCTCTCCCTAAACTCAAATTAAGGGCGCTTGCGTTTATTACGGTATGTGTGTGGGGGAGAGGTCGGCAAAATTTTGAGCCTTGGCTACCAAACATTTCATAACCCTCTTACAACCTCCAAGACTTCAGTCATACTTTCAGCCTCACACCTCTGTAACTTACTGCAATTTTCAAAATCATGTGAACTCAGACATCCAAACACTCAACTGGTTTTTGCCGATTTAGCTTCCGTCAATCAAAATTAAAAATAAAAAATATGAAAGCTAACCGAATATCAAAATCATATTTAGCTGTTATAAATTGTCTAAAGATTGTTTTCAGTCATTTGGTAGGTTTTTAGGGATATTTGTGAGTAGTTTTCTGGTGTTTTGTTTGAAGTGGGCGGAAGCGAATAACCAAATTCCAACCGACTGTTTGAAGGTCAGAGTTCGCATGATTTTGAAAATTGCAGTAATAAACACCCTACAGGACTTCAGTCATACTTTCAGCCTCACACCTTTGTAACTTGATAGACACCCTACAAGACTTCAGTCATACTTTCAGCCTCACACCTCTTCAACTTAATAACCACCCTACAAGAATTCAGTCATACTTTCAGCCTCACACCTTTGTAACTTGATAGACACCCTACAAGACTTCAGTCATGCTTTCAGCCTCACACCTCTTCAACTTAATAGACACCCTACCAGACGTCTTCAGTCATACTTTCAGCCTCACACCTCCGCAACTTAATAACCCCCCTACAAGACTTCTCAAGATAATTTATCCCCCAATTTTGCCAAAACCCAACCTCATGCCATATCAGACGAAAGCCTCCTTAGCCAGTAGTCTATTAATAATCTTTTTTTTGAGGTTTCATGCACATCCAAATCCAAGAAACTTGACAGGCCATGATATCAGAACAGAAGCATTATAATGAGAATTATCATACATTTCTATGAAATTTTTCAATAAGAATTTGTGAATTTGATTAATCTTCCTTTGAATATGAAATTGGCTATCTCAATTTCAGTGAATTTGTGTTTTTCAGTTTTTTGGCCCATCAAGATTGGATCGCACACACAACCTTGAGAAAGCAATCTACCGTATTATCATAAAACCCCACAAATAATAATAATAATAATCATAATAGATTACTAAATAATATACCTATTAACTAATTATCAAGTTATCAAGAGTTCTATTTTTATAAATGTGTTCTACCCAACCCTTGACTAATATTTTGCTGAGCAGACAAGTTCACATTGAGGTTGATAAAGGATTCAGGCAAATGAAATAGAATCCAAAAGAATAAAGCTGAACACTTAATAATCATCAATAGAAATAGAAATAAAATTTAATAATAAAATAAGTAGAGAAATTTTAAAAGCACTGCTATTTTACTCAGTCTTATAATTAAGTGTTAATGAAATGTAAAAATAAGTTGCACTACTTAAAGAGCAGTTTTCAAAGGAATTCTATGCATATAATTGTATGCATGACCAAATCTTTTTATCACACAGAGCCCATGTGATGTTTAATTCCAGTATATTCAAAACTTCATTGTTTGCCTCAACATTGTTACATGTACATTCTTTCTGTTAATTTTACCTTCCATTTTTGTGATGAGTATTAACACAATATGCGGTTTACCTTACAGAAATAGTCCAAAATCCTGCAACCTAAATATCCAGTCCCAGTGATGAATTTTGAAGGAATCTTGTGGACTTATCATTACATAGTGTGTGTGTTTGTGTGTGTGTGGACGGGATTCAAATAATGGGAAGTTCATCATTTTTTATGCACACCAAAAAGAGGGAATAAAATCAAAAGTTTTGGAAGTGTTTTTGAGTGGGTGCACATTTTTGGTATCCATCAAAGCTCAGGGCCTTATTATTTCTTAAATCTTGTATGGGATGGGGACGGAAAAAATCATCACAGTAAAAATGAAATGATAAGTCATTGTATTATTCTATTTTCCATTCACAGAGACCTAAATCTCATTCCCAGTGTATCAAATCTCGTTTTTTTCAGTGCAAAAATATAAGAAAATGCCATTCCCCATTTTAATCTTTTCATATTGCGTGTGTGTGTGTTTCATATCTATCTACTGTAGTCCATTTTGATGTGACGTTCGAAATTCCCAGCTCCCAGAGGCAGACACAAAATGACAACTGAAGGCGAATACATTTTTTGAGGATTGTTTTGGCTTCTAGTTTTCACTTGAAAAACGTTATTTAACAAAAGTAGTATACCGGTAATCTTATTTAGAACTAAAAATTATCTTTAAAAAAGATCATGATGCTGGCTCAAATGCATAACAGGTGGAATGTCATTGTATTATGAGATAGTGAGGCAGAATGTCATTTTTCAAGATACAGGAAGAGTGGTTCATTGTATTGAAAACAGTGAAGGAATATCAAACATGGAAAAAGGGGAAATTTGTTAATAAAACGTCTAGACCTTCATGCACAGCTAAACTCGTTCCGAAGTACTTGAATGCGAGGCTCGCCGGGCAAAAACGTTTTGTTTCAGTCAACATGGCCGCCGATTGACAAATGTATCTTACACCAAACGCCAGCCTCACTATCTCATAAAAAAATGAACTCTCCATCTTCATCTTTAGAAAGTAAAAGTGCCTAGTATGACGTTTACACGAGGAGCCAGTAGGTTGCTGTGATTTTTAAACGGCTTTCATTAGTCGATAATGTACGACAGCATCACAAATGAACGCTATCACAGCCAGGAATCCACACACCTAGAAAAATAGGATAAAAACGTTCAAACCACCGATGCTCTTCTGTGTTCGTGAGAGGGGAAGAGGCGATGAGAGATGTTAAGGGGGCGTGGTCATCCATTGAGGGAGTCGACGATTATCTTAAGGGATAGAGCCATGGTCGTCTAACAGAGAGCACGCGATGAAAAAAGTCTGTTTTTTTTTTTTTTTTTTTACAATTCTGTACAAGACCTAGTTCCGAGCATCTTAAGTTAACGAGTTGGCCGTATTAGCGAGAGTCGGTTATAGTGAGGTGCCCGCGTTAGCAAAAGTCGGTTATAGTGGGGTGACCGCATTAGCAAAAGTCGGTTATAGTGAGGTGTCCGCGTTAGCAAACGTCGGTTATAGTGAGGTGCCCGCATTAGCGAGGTTTCCGAAAGACTTAGGCAAGCTGATACCTAATACTCGTCTTATTGTACTATTTCAATACGGTCTTCGTAAGACTTACCACAGATACGTAAACCGAGCCAGGCAGGGGAATCCCTCGATCTGAATAAGTCTTAGCCGCGTGGGCAAGAAGAGACATTGACAACAGTAGGAGAATAGCAAATACAATAGAGTCGATAAAAACCTAAAAAGTATAATAACCATCTTAGTAACTTGGCTTGTTCGGTCCGTATGTAAGTTATGGAATCTGTTTCCCGTCTGAGCCCCCAGTTGTTACGTCGTTCCCCCCTTATAATCAAAGGACTAGTCGAGTTCGCAAAGCATCAATGAATGCATGGCAAAATAAGGAATGTTCAAATTGCTAAGAAGTAGATGGTCAGGTTCATAAAAAATGATAAAATTGAAGATAAAAATTAAAAGTTCTGAATTTACCAAGTAGCTATCAGTGGTCACCCATCCGAGGGGTGTGGTTAGTGTGTTCACAGTATTTTTTTAATTAATCACCGTGGCAGACCCGGGTTCGAATCCCAAAAGGGTCACATTTTCAGTTCTTTATTTTTTTTTCTTTTTAAGTCTTTTTCTCTTGTGTGCGTGCAGCAAGAGAGCATAAATAAGAGTGAGGGAAAACCGCTTAATATTGCGCACGCAATGAAGCTTCGTCTCATCCCACTTCCGTACGCCGCTTCAGTATGACACTTCAGATCAAAACACAGTTTTTGACGCACGGGAGTAGGGTAAGGTGAAATTTAACTGCATCCTGTTTCTAAAAATAGCCCAACAGGGAATTCACATGGCGCGCGCGACATTAAGAAGTTTCCCTCTCTTATTTTATGCTCTTGAAGACAACTCGACTGAAACCCAGTCTTCGGCTTGCTTGATTCGAGGCGAATAAAGGCTATATTACCGATTTTTTCCAGTTTACTTCGGTAAATTTATTCACCAAGTCGAACGCGTAGAAGATGATGAAGATGATGACAACGATTAAGGCAATCAAGGATACCCACAGGAACCAACCAGTGCAGCAAGCCATGCCACATGCAAATGTAATGAGAAGTAGAATCTGGATGAAAGGAATAGATTTGCTTTATTTAGTCATTCGTTTTTAATCCATCCATCCATCCATCCATTTTGAACTTCCTAAAGTTAGAACCAATACCTATATAAAAATAGTTTTGCGTACACTGGAGCAAAGTTATGGAACTCCCTACCGGATTCCTTAAAAGAGGAACGCTCTCTTGCAAGGTTCAAGAAGAGAACTAAACACTATGATCTCTGCATCCAATCTACTTAATTAGTATTGATAATTTTTATATTATGATGTTATCGTGTTATTCTCTTGTAACTAGTGCTGCTATATATTTATTATTGTTAATATTAGAAATTTTGCATTTTAAGGGTATATTAGTTATTCTTTTTACACGACCTCTAGTTAGAACAAAATTAAGTTGAGTTTTCTTAATGTTGATACAGCTTTCGTGTCTAAATAAAGTTTTATTATTAACCATCCATCCATCCATCCAGTCTTTTCACATATCTTTATTACTTTATTGCTATAATTCACTGAAAATTATTCATTATTTGCTGCGCATTCGTTCTTTCAACCATTTCTTCGCATTGATTCTCTTTTAAGATCTTTTTAAATTGTTTTCCGCTGCAGTAGATTTTATCAATCTTCAATAACAATGCGTGTTAGCAAAAATTCTCTTTTCAATAACAAGCGCGCAAAGATTCTTTCCTGAACGGAACTGAAGTATTTTCATTTTATAGCCATGACTTACAGCTTCCAGAATCTTTAGTATTCCAGGGACTGATGTAATGTACGAAATTCCAGAGGTTTGTCCGCCTGCTTCTGCGTCAGCCATCGTGCGATTCTATCTTGCAGTTTACTGGAAATTGGAAAATAACAAAAGAGAAAACCTTGAAATTTTTTCAATCTCTTCACAGTCAAATCTTCTTAACAGTATTGCATTCAAAGGTATATACAAAGAAACGACGCAAAAGCTTCTTTGCCCTGCACGTGCATATCAGCACGTTTTAAAAGAAAAAGTCTTAGCGCTCTGCTTTTGTGGAACAAAATTGTGTACCGCTAAAGACAATATGTCAGAATTAAAATTAGACAAAATCTTTAGAGACAGCTATTATCAAGACCTAAGGGTAGCATCGCGAAAGAAAAACAAACGGGATTGGTTTATTTACATTCCCTGTTCTGAGTGCAACGCGGTATACGTTGCCGAGACAGGAAGATCACTCGCGCGACTAGGGACAACGGAACATCAAGCAAGTGTTCGTATTTGACAGTCAGAAAAATCAGCTTTGGCAGAACACAGGGCGGAACATATCACGAAGACAGGACCAATTCCTATGGTCTGAGATCGCCATACTTGGCAAAAAAAAACGGATACGGTGTACACCACCAAACTAAATGGGAAGAATAAGCATTTTTTCTAGTCTATTCGCAAGGCAAGATTAGCAGCTCGATTTTAACATTTTTCAAGCCGATGGCAGGAAATTATGCGTAAGCTCTTTTTGTCTTTAACAGCTGAGAAGCCCATGAGAAAATTTTCAAACAAAGCAATGACATTAGAATTATAAATTAAGCTTTCGTATCAACCAATTTCCACCTAGCTTCGCCAAAGATTTGTACATTGTCATTCTTTTTTATTTATTAGTTTTTCCATTAAAAAATTCAAATTTTCTTGTTAAGGAATGGTCAGTGTTTGGCGTTCGTACATCTATAGTTCTGGATGCACTTAGATAGTTGGAGAGCACGATGGTAGCGTAGGAGTTGCTCGAGGCGGACCCGAGACTAACAACTCTAGCTATCATCGTGCTTTTCCAACTCTTTCTAGCAACTTTAACCTATAATTTCCTTGCCGGAAGCAATTCAAAGCGGTAAAAATCGTTTAGTAACAGGATAGTAGATTGGTCATTCCAAGACCTTTGTGTGCATTAATGCAATACTATTCTGTCATTAGGTTGATATTGAGACATTCTTTGCTTCTGGCAGCCAAAAAAAGCCATTTCTAGCAGTTTTAGTGATATTTGCATCATTTGTCCATGAAATGATTTTGGAATAAGCTATCTCCTATCGCCTCAATCCTTTGGCTACAACAGCCTTTTGTGAAATAGTTGTATGCTTTTCTCCTGGCGCTCGTTCGTTTTTAGGTTCGCTCGCAGACAGACTATAATACATTAGTAAGCAAGCGGTATCTTGTGGATCATAGAGCAGATTTCGTATGACTGTGAAAAAGTCGCGGCACGGTCCGTGCCGTAAGCGTGCCTTGCCGCGACCGTG
>WUAP02132842.1:0-13537 GCA_015163945.2 Stichodactyla helianthus | reverse complement strand
AAAAAATAAATCAAACAAGCGATCGCTATTTCAACACGGCATGCTTTCCGGCAGGCCCAGATCCCCCACTAAAGGCTAGAACATCGGTCGATCCGATGGTGACGTCATTTTCGGATGTCGTTCTGGATCTCGCGAAATAGCCTTTACCATGAATCACTCGACGTCTTGCTTCGAAAGCGTAGGTCATCCCTGGGTCATCACCAGGGTTACTCTTCCCACAGGGAGCCCACTTTAGATGATAAACCATTGTATTTTATTTTCCACACGATCATTGTACGGCACGTCGGACGAAAATCTGCATGGAACGGTTTTGTTCATGGCATTTTCTACCTCTAAACTTCGAGGAGGAGCGCAAAGACTTTTCAATAAATGAATCCCCCAGTTTGGGGAACATTTTGATCAAGTTTTTTCGGGATTTCGAGGCTAAAAAGACGTCGAAAACTGGTTTTGTAATTTTTCCTATATGTTGGATATAATGGATATGTTGGATATATTTACTTGCCTCCCTTTAGGAAGTATATTTGCATAGGAGCAGCAGGATCGACCATAGGGAGATTATATAGGAAAACTAAATCGCACGTTTTAAAAAATGTTCTACTAGTTTTTTTTACTTGATTTTTCGGTATTCTCGTATTACTTAGCACACCATCTCGGACTTAAGTACAGAAAATAAATGAAATACAATCGTTTGATTTTGATTTTCCATTTTCACTTTTATCTAAAGTGGGCTCCCTGTGCTCTTCCCTTCCAAACTTTGGTGCTCAGAGAAACTAGGACTCACAGAGTTTTACAGTTGGGATGAATAACTAATATTTGATAATTTACGTGTATTATATTTATATTTGTATTTTGAGTGCAACCCTTCAGCAAGATCCAAAGAATAATAACAGGATACTGGAGAGGAAAGTCTAAGGGAAGTGGTAACTTGATAAACATCCGGGCAATTTAGGCTTTGATGCACTTCATATATGCAATGGCGCAGCAAAAGGAGCAGAACGTTGCAGCATCGATTTTCAAAACAGCAGAAGAACTAGAAGAGGAAGTTAATGCAACAGTAACTGGGACCATTCCGTCGTGGTTAAAGGGGACTTTACTCAGAAATGGGCCGGGAAAGTTCGAGTTTGGAAACTCGAATTACAACCACTGGTTTGATGGGCAAGCGCTGTTGCATCGCTTTGCCATCGGGGAAGGAGAAGTAAAATATTACAATAAATTCATCCGGGGGAAAGCTTTCACTCTCAACACAGAGAAGAACTGCATCTTATTCACAGAGTTTGGAACCAACGAACAACCAGATCCGTGTAAGAATATATTCCAACGATTTTTTTCGTACTTCGATATCGGTGGTGGAAACATCACGGATAACTGCCTTGTAAATGCTATTGATGTGAAGAAAAAGATCTATGCTGTTTCGGAGCCTCCATATATGATTGAGATCCATCCAGAAACCCTGGAAGTCTTGAACGAAGTCAATATAACAAAAGAGTTTCCAGGTATAGTCTGCCACGCCTTTAATACATAACTCTAACTAAGCAATAGGAGAGCGTGTTTTGGGCGGGGGTTAGGTACAAATTAGTTAAGTAAGTGTAGTTAAGGTTTAAGTGTGGATGAGCAGCACAATGTCGTCTTTTCTAGTTGATCATACAAACACTTGTGCTGTTGCACACACATGAATGTTGTGTTGTTCCAGAAAATATATCCATACCAGTAATTCCTAAGGAGGTCCCAGGGGCAGATCTAGGGGGTTCAGGGGGTTCGTCTGAACCCCTTAAACTGCAGTCAAACCCCCTAAATGACAAGTACGAACCCCCTAATTAGAAAATACTCAATCTAATACAAAATAATTTTCTTGAAGTTTTGTTTTTCACCAAATTATTGGCAGTTCAAACCCCCTAGCAAAAATTCTGGATCTGCCCTGTGGTTCAGAGGGGCCCCTCATATTAGAACCCCCTATTTTGCTAGAATATAATCCCTTCCCCATCCCTTTGTATTAGATGGAGTATTAAATATCTTTAGGGAATGTAAATTACATCATTATTATTTGATACATAATTACCACCAGGCACAAACATTATTAGGTACATATTGCAGTCAACAGAGGATATATGCACACATTCTCACACTTTCATTAAACCTAAGGGGCTTAATTTATTTTTCTGGGTGGTATAATGGGTATCCAGAATCTATCTGAATACAGATCTATCTATAGAATATATTGATATTTATATAATCAGATAATAACATATTTTATATATACTTATTTCAAGAAAGTTAGTCACCAAAAACCTACAAAAGCTGGGACCGTGGAGGATCATGGGAAATATACTTAATTAACAAGTAATGTCACTTGGCACAAATTTAAGTTTTCGAATGGTCACATGAAGTGAAACTGACTGGCAAAAGATTTCAAATCCATTAAAATAGTTATAAAAATATAGAAGAAACATATAAATTGTATCTACCCATAATTCTTGTTGGTCTCAACTTTCTAGGTTTTAAAGTGACAAACTTAATTGAAATAAGTATATACATAACTTTATTAGCACTTTTTTCCTAAGTACTGTCAGAAGTATATATACAAGTCTCTTGTCTATCTGTGAATCAGTTTACAATGACACCCCACTCTCTGTTCAACATATTTTTACCCCACCTGTACATCTACATATAGTTGTTTTTGGTATCAATCCCCAATATATGGCCAAAATATTTTGCTGATCTCCCACTCCCCCACTTTGGACCCAACATTTTTGTCCTCCCTTCCCCCCCAAAAAACTTCAGCTCCCAAAATTCCTATCAAACATTACTGGTTCCTTAGACATTGAGCCTCATTTATTTAGCAGCTAGAAATTAATTGAAACATTTTTTTATTAATAGCCACATATAGCTAGGGGGTGTTAGTTATGCATTGATTACTCTGAAAAAAATACTCTGATGCTGGCAATTTCTGATCAAAAAGGCCCCAAGTTGTCTTCAAGACATGACGTGCCCCCTTTTTTCATATAGCTTTTACAATAGCTTAATAATTTGCAGCATTTTAAGGATTTAAATTAATTCCACTTCCATCTATAGATATTTTGTTTTGGTAGTATTTCATAAAATTATAATGCTCCTAATGGCTCTGAAACGTTTCCAAAAACAGGTAGTGAAATACTGCATTCATCTCTGGCTCACCCACATCATGAAGAGGATGGAACACTCTACAACTTGGGCATGACACAAGGACCAAGCCCCATGTACCATATTACTACAATCCCTCCTAAGTCAGCAGAAAACATGGATGAGAAAGTACTGGAGGGTGGAAAGATTCTGTGTTCTGTTCCCTCCTATAGCAGTCAAGCTTACTTCCATAGTTTTGGAATGACAGAGAATTATTTCATCCTGATGGAGAATCCACTGTTGTTGAGCATCCCCAAGATTCTAACTCGTAAAATATTTGGGTGGAGTGTTGCTGATTGCTTCTACTGGTACCCTACACAGCTTTCTCTTTTTCACATCATCTCCAAAAAGACAGGAAAGCAAGTGGGTATATACTCCGCAGAGCCAACTTTTACATTTCATCATGTCAATGCTTTTGAGACAGAAACAGAGATTGTAGTGGATCTGTGTGGGTATGATGATGCAACAATAATTCAGGAGCTGTATCTTCATGAGCTTAGAGCAAGTGTAGGCACAGGAATTAAAAGAATCTCTAATTCTTCCTTGAGACGTTATCAGATTCCCTTGCCTCTGCCATGCACCCTTAAACCAGTAGCACTCGCGAAAGGTCCAGAGGGGACAGACTATGAAGTTCTTTGCCAAGCACTGGAGCTCCCTCGTCTGAACTATGATCTTTGCAATGGCAAGCCTTATCAATTTGTCTATGGCTTGAATTCAACACCAAAAGGAGGATTTTTTAATGCGCTGATCAAACTCAATGTGAATACGAAAGAGGAGCTCACATGGGAAGATGAAAATTCATTTGCATCTGAGCCTGTTTTTGTGCCACGACCTGGGTCCACTGATGAAGATGATGGTGTTGTCTTGTCAGTTGTTATTGATGTTTGTAACAAGAAGACATTTTTGTTAGTACTTGATGGTAAAAGTTTCAAAGAAGTGGGCAGAGCAGAGGTTCCCTTTATCACACCTTCCACAATACATGGAAAATTTGTTGAAAACTAAATCCTTATAAAAAAATCTAAAACTTTTCCAGAGATAATAAAGTAGTTCCAAATCAAAGGGAGTACTTCATAGAGCCATTCTTGACTGTCATACATATATAAAAATGCATCAATTTATACTGGACTGCAAGGAGTCATAGATTTAATCCTTGCAGTAATAGTAATATACTAATATAGCTAATATTGAACGCTCATTTTTGCTCATGATCAGGTTATGTGCACAATCACAGATATGGATGCCAGTGGCTGAGATAAATAGGTCAGTGGGCTGGAAAAATGTTGCTAAGTGCAGGATGTGCACCATTCTTGTACCCACTCCATTATCCTGACATAATGTATAACTTTGGATTTTTGTGAAGGTTTGTCTTCAAAATACAAATATAAATACGATATTTAGGATATATAGGACCTTTGCAGGAGGTTAGGGTACACAGTGCGGCTCACTCCCAAAACTATTATACATGTAAGCCCTTAGAAAAACAAGAGTATCTTCTTAATAAACATTGCGTAAAGTTTCACTTCCTGTGTGTTGGGTATTTTTTCAAATAACAACTTTTTGGGGTTGTGGTTATGAATTTGACTGCATGGCAGAGTCATACTGGCAGATTACCCTCCCTCTTTCCCTCCAACCCCTTCTACTATTGACTCACATATTTTTGCCATGGATCAGTACATACTACAGATAGCATTACCTCTAGACTGCTGATAGAAAAGAATTGTTGCCCACAGATCAGTGCACATCAGGAGGTTATAAAGAAAAATTTGAGACAGCTCCCATGGTGCATGGGTTGGGGATGCTTGTCAGAAATTTTGAAAATGACCCTAAAAGGTACCCGAGTGTTGTTCTGGTGGATTTTACTCATGGTACCATTTCTATTAAACAAAACTTAATAGTAAAGATATTAGTTTTAAAAAGTTTAAAACGCCTTCTACTCTTGAAAAGGAGCTTTATTTAGAAGTAAATGCCAAAGGGACAAGCTGACTCGGTTAGAGATCCTTTTAGTTTTTGCACCACCCTAAGAGATACCAAACTAAAACTTTTGAGCCCTAAAAGGGTACGAAGAGCGTCCCTGCCCCTTTCGTTGGGGAGCGCCCCCATGGAAAAAAATTAACCACTATTTTAATGATGCATTCAAAAATTTAATTTATAGTAATAAATCAGTAATAGGGAAAAAAGAAAATTCAAAGCATGTTATCGTTGGGTAAAAATGACCTACTATAACTTAAAAAATATCTTTTAGTTGACTACTTGAGGAACAAGAAGTCTTAAACGCCTATCTGCACGTTCCGAACATACTCGGATTTCAAAACAATACAGCCAATCAGCTGCGAGGATCCGAATAATCGACTTGGCGTCCTTAATCAAGCACGTGACCTTCATACTGGAGTGAGGAATTTGCTGCATCGAGTCCACCGTCTTATCTTTGTAACTAAAACGATGGCTCGAATCGTGGTTACATTATTATTGTGGTCAAGCTGTTTGATACCTTATTCCATAGCAGGTAAGAAAGAAGAAATACTGATCCAGGCTTAGGGGTAGTTTTTGTGAGCTTTGCCATTTGATCTTGTTGCGAACGTCGTCGTTCTTTGCAAAGCGGGAACTTCCATAGCTTTGTTCGTCGCTTAGCATTCAGGATCAGCTCTTTAGCGCAGTTTGGGATGATCCCATTCCGGCGAAACTGAAACTCACTTTTCTGTTGCCTAAGTAGAATGTGTTGATGTTATTTCCTCGTGAAGAAGGGGTTTAGGAGCTTTGTTTTGCGGTCAATCTTAGGTGTTGAGCATAATACAAAGCAAATCTTTTGTCTCTTACCCTTTAGATGTTTGCTTGTAATTGTGCATAGGATATTTCTCTCCTATCACGATTAAGGACCCTGATTTTCGTTAGCTAGGGACCCCTGCTACTTTATAAACTAACTCCAAGTTAAATTAGCACTTTAGTTCAATCCAATTGGCACTAGTTTCGAATATTGTTGCAAGTGTTTGGGAGCCATTTCAAAGTTACAGGAACTACATAAAGACTTTCCACATGGATGATCGCACGGCCTCAAGTTTAAGGGATAGAACGCCAACTTTCAAGTAGAACGGGCCCGCTATAACGTTATTTTAAAGAGATGTGGTCGACTGTATTGTCAGTTTGTCGAGTAACATTTTCATAGCTCTAGTTGTTAAGTCGATGTGGGCTGGCTGTCTACTACGCATCGATCAAGTTACCGACATTAAAAAGATGTAAATTTCATTTTACCCGTGTCGATGTCATATACACGCAAAGTTTCGACAGACGTTTTCGATAACAAGGAACTATGTTATTACATATTAAAGATAAGAGCTGGATCGACGATGATTTCCTACAAAAATTTCAGGTTGAGTATTGAACAAGACAGGAAAATGTGGTATTACGTTATGTGACAAATAGTCAAGATCCATTATTACTAGGCATTAGAATGGCTCTGCACAAAAGGTTCTGAATCATTCTCAAAAGGAAATGGAGAAAGCAATACGCTTGAATATTTGGCATTCAAGAGATGATTTCAGCGATCAATCTTTTTGTTGACATTTAAGATATTTATTCATTTCCCCTGTTGCAACTTTGAGAAAACTCTTTCCATGATTTATCGAGGCTAGAGTTAATAATGTTAAGTCAAATGTTTTTTCTTACAATATACCTGCAGAATCTCCGATAAAATCCCTATGAAGTGTTCTCTTTTTGGCATGTTTTCAAACTCGATTTAAAATTCTATTCATTAAACAGTTTGGCACATGGCATGTCTGTCTGACTAAATTATAAGTTCTTTTGAATGCAAAATCTATGAGATAGCGCATGCTATTCTTTAACAAATTTCCTGTTTTCTGAATGATTGATAGGAATTTTAGCTGATTTACTTGTGATATTTCTCTTTTTCGAAATGGTATTTGTAGAGTACTTTCAAAAATAGATACCTTGTTGATAACATTGCTTTCTATGATTCATACAGCAGCTAATGTCACAGATTATCATAACAATAGTTCGTAGTCCTTTCCCAAGATATAGTTGAGTTAGTCTAGTACTAGCCGAAGCCTTGATTTCAGTACGATCATCAGGTACTGAGTTATGTACTACTATATTACTACTAATAATAATGGGGTACTAATATAGCGCATTTCACATTCTCAATGCGCTTTACAATCATTAGTCAGTAGAGGACTTTATGGGCTGCATATTAAGGTGCCATAGGCAGCTGCACAGCTTACAATCATCAATCATGAGTGAATAATTAGTAATCTAATACAGTGGACTTGGGGATGATTATGCAATATAGCAAATAAGAGTTGCTGATTAAATTATATATAAATTAGTAACCTTGAGGCTTTCCCATGAGGAATTCATGAAATGGAAAAGGCTTTTTCGATTTGAAACATGAAGTTTAAACAACATGTTTTGACTACACCTGCGACTTTTTTTGTCAGTCTTCATTTTGATGAAGCTAGACTTCCACAGGTGTAGTCAAAACATTGTGTAAACTTTCACATGGGGAATCCATAAAGCCTTTTCCATTTCATGATATAATTTACATAACAACACCACAAAGAATTGGAAACTGCTATGGTAATGGAATTGAGGCTATAGTACTGGAATTACTCAACTATATCTTGTGAAAGGCTTATTTAATTCACATCTACATGTATTTTTGTACCTAAGGTCACACACAAAAGAGCCATCTTTATGCTAACTATGCAGTGTAAAAAATGATTTAATTGACACCACATACATACATTTTTATGTAACTGATAATTATATGAAAATGAATGTGTGTAGTATGGTGAATAGCCTAAAAGGCTATGTTGTTTGTTTATTTTTTTTTACTAAAAGTCTCTCAAAAAACTACAGTGCTACAAGTTAAAGGCTTGAGTTTTTGACTAAATATTTATACAAAAAGATACAGTAAGTAATTTTTTTTAGAATCTAATTTTTTCTGCAAGTTCTACTTGATCTTGAAATATCTGTACACCAAGAAGGTACGAAAATTACAGCATTTAACTCTGCTAGTCTTCAAGATTTTTATTATTGTTATAGTTTTTATTCTGGGTGAGTTATATTATTTAAATAAGAGTATGGTTTAAGGTTACTGTACTATTGGAAAAATCCATGAGAAAAATTTTGAATCACAGTATCATAGAATCACGGTTATAAGCCCCCTGGTTATATTAGCCTGTCTGAATGCTAAAATCATCAAAACCGAACCTGCAAGGCGCACTCTATACCTCGGTCTGGTGCGCCCCCATCATGGTTATGCCACCCAAGCTAATTAAGTGTGTGGGCTCCTCGATCAATCCATTGAACTGATTTCCAAGTTTAAGAGTCCATCCAAAGATGTGCTACAAAGTTCATCTTAGTATATACATTTGCCATTCTCAACACCTACAGATTATAGGACACAACTTCAATCGCTGAATCTTCTTCCAACCACGTATTGGCATGAGTTTATAGACAAGATATTCTTCTACAAGGCTATGCAAGAATTACATGCTATACTAACACTGTCACCAATTTTTTTTCCTAAAAAATGCAAAACTACTACATATACTTATCAAAAGTCTTTTTTCATAGAACCTTTTTTCATCAGTTTTGGAACACTTTAGCCAGTATTATTAACATTGAAACCCAAACTCTGAACTCATTCAAGACCGTAATGTTTAACTACTATTTGGACAGTTTACTTATTTCTTATGATCCGAATAATCCCAGAACTTTTAGGCCTATCTGTTTAAAATGTAATTCTGTCCGTACACTAAATTCTAAGATTACTTGCTGCATGTAAATTGATAGTTATTTCTCCTTTTTTTCTCTCATTTTATTGTCTTTTATATTCTGGGCCCACTGTAATTGGCTATGCTGTTGCGGTGTCCCTGCCTTTCTTGTCATTGTTTGTCATTTATTATTTTTTGTTCATGTTGTTTGGCGAAGTTAATAAATTAAATTAAAATTAAAATTAAATTAAGCCCCCACCATTTACTCCTCCCCATGTGGGATAGCATATACAGGAAGCAATTATTAGGCAGTAGATTAGTGGTTTATTGGTAGTTTTTTCCACTAAGATCCTTGTGCAACCTGTAGCACTGATTTGTCCACTTTTACATTGTTATTGTTGTATAAACACTGTTGTTCAAATGAAATAGCCACACTGATTAAAATTGTCTTATGTAGAATAGATTTCAAATGGTTTTTTTCCTCCTGGTTACAAGCCGCTCCCCACCCACCCAATTATTACAAGCCCATCAAAAACCCTTTCTGAATGAGTACCAACTAGCCCAGGGCTTATAACTGGGATACTATGGTATTTAAAATTGAAACTTAAGGTAGTTCCGGACCCTTACTACTGCAAATCCCCACGCGCATCCGAGCACACACACTTTTATTAAAGAATATTGGTTTTAGCGTGGGGAGTCTGGGCACTAGTGTGCCAATGATTGTAAAACGTAGAAACTCTACTTTTAGCACAGAAAAATAACATTTTATCAACCAAACTGTTGAAAAAGATTTATAAAAAACTTCTGTGCACTGTGCAAAGTAGGTGCTTATTCTCAATTTTTTTAATTTAAAGAATTTTATCGATCTAAAAGGCCAGCGAGAATATCACTAAAATTAGGTTGTATTTGAGGTTCCTTTTTGAAGACTTTTCTCTTTTGTTGTTCTGTAACCCTTGAAATAATACGGTGACCCCCTGTTTTTTCCCTTTTATTTAAGGCTTCATTTACTATTCTTGCGATATAGAAAATAAAAATACTATGTCTATTGACGAGATGATCATCAATTTTCCACATTTTTACAACCCTGTACACATTTAGAGGCTCATAACTATGCATAGAATCTTGCTTCTAGAATTTACTTTCAACCATATTTACACTCACTTGAAACATTTTGTTAAACAAAATGCTAGAATAACCTTTCAGCTATTAGGGAACAGTGTTTTGCTTTTGGTCGCTGAGACCGTTTACGATCTGTGGACTATATTGAATACAGCCTATTGGAGCAAAATCACTGCTAATCATCAAAAATACCTTTTACGACATCGCAATTAGTTCTATAATGAATACGGTGACCCCCTCTTTTTTTCTCGGTTTTTGACTTCCCTAACAAAGATCTTTATAAATGAGAGAATTTTTAAGAAAATTCATTAACGAAATCCAAGACTCCAGAACTACCTTAAAGCAAATTTCAAATCTGAAAAGAAAAAGGGGGTGTCCTGTAGTGGTTTTCAAGATATCCACAATTGAATTCAGGCATACTTACAAGATTTTGAAGGAACAGAAGTGAAAACCCAGCACTAAAAAAATTCTAAGTGCATGGTAATCAAGGTTTTTACTTTTTGTTAACTCACAATTATGAATCAAAATTTTGGAAAATGTTAAAAAATCTAGCCAAAATTAATTGCTCTATTTGAGTATGACATCAAGGCTTGTTTATGAGGGGACAGAATCATCTAGAATAATAGAAATTGAAACAAAATTCACTCTGCTAAGAAAAGTTTACTCATTGTCTGGTTTCCAAATATAAGACATATTAATGTTCAATACACAATATTTACTGTATTTAGCGGCTGTTATCACTTTTCTACGTCAGACCACAAAATTAATGCATTTCAATATCGATTTTCATTGTGTTGTTACCGTTTTGTCCCCCTCCCATGACCATAATCCTTAGCGTTTAAACAATAGATTGTTTTGATGTGATGTCATGATGAAATAGGGCAATAGGCCTTTTGCATCAAACAGTCATGTGATTATGTATCATTTTGAAAACGAATCAATTCAGCCGATGGTCTCCTGGGAAAGGCTCTGCTGGAATGCAAACAAACACTAAAATGCCTCGTATCTTAAAATCCCAAGTATCTTTTAAAGGGATAAATTAGTTTTGCTAACGTTTTTAGGTATTACATAGTAATCTAGCAAATATTCCTTAAAAATAGAAGTTCAAATTTTTTTTGCGTCCCAGTAACAGTCACGTGATCATGTCCTGCAAAGGGCCTATTTAACTTAATGATTGTAGTTCTTGTGAGTGCTTTGTGGGAGATTGTGGGTTCAAATCCTGGCCAGACCAATGTGCTTTAGCTCATCTTAAAACAACTAAGGACAAGGGGCTATCTTTGTAATTACAGGTGTTCTTTAAGATAAAGACTTTAAACCATAGGCCCTGTCTCCCATCCCTATCCTTAACCTGTATATGTTCTCTGGATTTTTCCAGTTTTCCTTCCCCTGTAAAAATCAATGGAACTACGAGTGGTGTGACTAAACAGTTCAAGTTGTGGTATTGTGTATGATTGATAGTGCTTCCAATTAGGGTGGCATGGGTGGCGTAGCAGTAAAACGTTTGCCTCTCACCACTGTGGTCCAATGGGTCGGGTCACTGGTTTGAGCCCTGCGGATGCCACATGTGAGTAGAGTTTGTTAGATATGTTGTTCTCTCCCTTGCCACGAGGGTTTTTCTCCAGGTTCTCTGGTTTTCCTCCCTCCATAAAAATCAACATTTGAGCTGAGAGTTGCATGCTTAAAACAGTCAATGTAGTGGTAGTGTGTGTGAGCGATAGTGCCCCCAATAGCCCACTTGCAAGATATGCTTTACTTGTCACACACAAAGGTTTCGGAACGAGGCTCTGTGCTAAATTAAATTTATTCTTTTCTCCTGTCATGGATGACTGAGCATTAATAGCATGGAGCCTCACACTGAAACCTTTGTATGTGACAAGCCAAGCACATCTCACAAGTGGGCTATTAGTGCGAAAGCGCTAGAACGACTAGGCACTTAAATAAAGAGATTTTGATTTAGTGCAAAAGTGCTAGAATGACTAGGCACTTACAGTGGCTCCCATGTCTACAACCAAATAGAGAAGTCAAGTGATAATGTTATAATTTTTTTTTTTTACTGTATCATATATATTTTGGATCCCAATTTTGATAGACAATCACAAAAGATGTTAACACACCAATTTTGATGAGAATCAGTTGAATAGCAGCTGAGATATGTCCATTTGAATATATAATTTCCCCATACAAATGTCTATATATTGTGTCCCCAGTTCATTATGTAATGTTTCTGATAACATTCGCTTTTATTGGTTGCGCCCCAACATATTTCTGAAAAATAAAGGATTAAAGATCTAGATATATAAATGAGATGACATCAATGGGGCGCTAGTTATAAATACAAAAACAGGCTGAAGTAATTTACATTGATTATTTAATGTTCAGTGCATTAGCCTTAATTAGTAGGCCAAATGACTTTGTGGGATTTTGACTCTTTTCAAACAGCACATTCTGTAGATTAGAGATTACTTTCTAGAAAAACATGCTTGGTCCATATGTAAGTTATGGAACCTTGTTTTTGCCCTTGTTTTCTTGCCTGCATGCTACACACTTGGGGCATAAGACAGCTAGTAGAAAAAACTTGATCCATAACTTATAATAGCTTGAGCACTGACACTAAAACCATGAAACAACGTAGGAACTAAATAGTACAAAATTCTTAATTTGTTTTCCATTGTTTAATTAGTACTATTTTGTACTATTTAGTAAGTGGATGTTTCATGCTTTTAGTGTTTGCGCTCTATGGCCCTCACACTCAGTTAATGAGAGGCATGTATAGCTTGCTTATGCAGAAAATAACAAACCTCTATTGTAATTTTTAAATCTCCCAGCTGATTCAGAAGGCTACTTTGATGGAAGAGCATATGCAGAATATCTGCTCCATAGAAAAACAGTTAGGAGGACCCAAAATACAATAAGATTGACGTTTCAGACAGTCCAGCCTAATGGATTGTTGTTACATGGTGATAGTACTGGTGATGAATTTGGAGATTATTTTACCCTTGAACTTATTGGTGGGAAACTCAGGTGCGTCAGACTTTACTTTTTGTATGTGCAGTAATCTGTCAATTTCTTTTCATGTATTGGTTGACAAAAAATCCTAAAAATTTATTTGCTTTTTTAATAGACTATTTAACTTGTATGTCATGAATGTGAGAAAAAGAATTGTTTTAGTATAAACAAACTAGTTGGACATTGATAAAAAGTAAGAAACAATCTTGAATATTTTGTAAAACCTTTGACAAAACATGCAAACATCATTGCTTTGATTTCAGTTCTTCTAAACCAGCGGGCTATCACTAATAGACCTGTAGTAGCACAGCTAATCAGTAG
This sequence comes from Stichodactyla helianthus, assembly GCA_015163945.2. Taxonomy (NCBI): domain Eukaryota; kingdom Metazoa; phylum Cnidaria; class Anthozoa; order Actiniaria; family Stichodactylidae; genus Stichodactyla; species Stichodactyla helianthus. Next base: position 206 of record WUAP02132842.1, on the reverse strand, counting down.
TCCAATAGTTTCTTTATGCTTATAAAAAAAAAAGCAATTGAATGACCAAAGAAATCAATGATTAAAAGTGCTACTTGGACGTAATTGGCTGTATCTTTTAAACTCTTTGAAATGTAGTCTAAATTAATCCCCTAATAATCACCAGGGAAAATTTTGTTGCAATATTCCAATGGGAAGGTTGAGAATTTTTCGTTTTTTCTTACTCC
>WUAP02132831.1:0-13538 GCA_015163945.2 Stichodactyla helianthus | reverse complement strand
AGGTTCGCCTCACGTTTATGATCACGATGTTACCAAAATAGTAAGACTGTGAATATAAAATCTCATGCATACCGACTTCTACTACGTTTCCATCCTTTCTCGACTTCCAGGCGGTATAGAAATGTGTTGGAAGTGCGATTTCCAACATATTTCCATACCTTGGAAATAACGCATGAAAGATGACGCGCGTTTTCGAGAATTTCCATGGTAAGGTAATGATGACTTCTGATATTTCTAGGATTTCTCAACTTCCATGGCATGGAAAAATGTTGGAAATCGAAATTCCAACATATTTCTATGATCTGAGCGCGGACGATTTTTCCAGTGCAACCCAGGTTTTTTTTTTTTTTTCTTTTACCTTTTCGGCCATAACTGGTTGTCGCCGGTTCTACAGATATCTGTACCGTACATATTCCACTAAGAGGTGGTTCACCCCTGTCCTTTGCAGTGACAACCAAAGTATAGTCACAGCCTGCGTTCAGTACTTGGTCGTTAAAAATATTTCCATTTGACGCGATCCTAAATGTACTTTTTTCACAGCCTTCCTTGCTTTTCAACAGCTTTAGTGCGTAATTTATGACCCCATTGTTGCCAACGTCTTCATCTGTGGCTTCAACTGTCACTAACAGGGAGTCTTTCTCCACGGACCTCGAAAACAAACGCCTGTAGCTCGAGTTTTTAAACTCTGGCGCGTGGTCATTGACGTCATAGACTTGAATGATAACACTGGTAGTGGCGCTTAGAGAGGCCGTGCCCAAGTCACGTGCTTTGATCACGACTTCATATTGGTCTTGTCTGTTTTTATCGAAATTACCAGAGACAAAAAGTGTACCATTCTTAGCATCAATGTCGAACTTCGACTGGCTTGGCTCGCCGTTTTTCATAACTTGTTCGATGCTGTAGACGACCTGCGCGTTAGTTCCAGAGTCTTGATCTCTAGCACTGACAGTAAAAACGATTCTGTTTATCGTGGAATTATCTGGAATATGCAAAACTCCTGCAGGAACACGGACAAACTCTGGGGGGTTATCGTTGACATCTGTTACCTTGACAACGACGTTGGCATAAGACGTGAGGGGAGGGGACCCTCCATCTTTGGCTGCAACTTTCAGCAGGAAGGATTTGTCCTTGAGTGTTTCATAGTCGATTTGTTGAGCTAAGGCGATCACGCCTTCGGTCTCATTGATGGCGAAAATCCCCTTGACAGATGGTGTTGAACAATTGTAATCAAATAAGTAATATATCTCTGCGTTTAGGCCAGTATCCTGGTCAGTGGCGTAGACCTTGAGAAACTCATACCCAGTGCTTGTGTTCTCAGGAATGCTGGTCAAGTACATGGTTTGGTTGAATTGTGGGAAATGATCGTTGGCGTCTTCAACGTTGATGATGACAGTAGTAGTCGCATGTGGCATCAGAGAAGGAGAATCTCTGTCGTACGCCTCCAGCGTCAGATTGTATCGTGGCATGTGTTCTCGGTCTAAGGTCTTCTCCAACACGATGATTCCTTCTTCATTAATGGTAAACACTCCTTCATCATTTCCACCGCTGATGTTGTAACTGACGTTGCTATTGACGTCAGAATCCTTGTCTTTTGTACGAACGCACAGAATCTTAGTCCCTACGAGAGTTGCCTCGGTAACATCAGCGCTATACATGCCAGAAACAAACACCGGCGGATTATCGTTGACGTTCAATACCCACACGTGAACTAATGCAGCACTAAAACGAGGCGGTGTTCCTTGGTCTGTTGCTATAACAACGAACGCTAAGGTCTGATTAATTTCATAGTCGAGACTTCGAAGAAGAGTTATTTCACCGTTTGTTTGGTTGATAGAAAAGGTCTGTCGCATTTGGACGTCTTGGATGGAGTAAGTTATTTTCCCATTGTTGCCTTCTTCCCTATCTGTGGCGTTAACCTGACCGATGAGAGTATTAACCGTCGAATTCTCAGCAAGTCGGAACGAGTAAGTCAAAGACGAGAAAGTTGGGTCAATGTCGTTAACATCTGTGACGTGGATAGTGACGTAAGTGTGATTAACTGCCATTAAAGATGGACTCCCAAGATCACGTGCCGAAATGATCAGACCATACATTCTGCGCTCTTCATAATCCAGAGTTTTATTAACCTTTAAGAACCCTTCTGGAGACATTTTAAACAGACCGTCCTCGTTACCAGAGTCTATAGAGAATTGAACACGACCATTGTTACCGCTGTCCTTATCAGTTGCAATCACCTGTACTATGAACGCTCCAATCCAGGCCCCCTCAGGAACGCTAGCCGAGTAGTTTTGGGGACGAAAGACTGGATGGTTATCATTGATGTCGATGACATGGACAGTCACGATGATGATAGTTGATTTACGTGTAGCAGTATTAGTAGCCATTATGGTCAGATCGTAGGATTGAGTCTGCTCATAGTCCAAGGGGGAAATGTTAATGAGAGTTGTGACATTAGTAGACATCGCGGGAGTGAGTTTGAATGTATCGTTGGCATTACCTAAAATAAGGAGAAATCGATCGATAGGTTTAAGGGAAGGAAACATTTTTATTGGGAGAGGGGAGGGGAGGGGAGGGGAGGGCTGTAGTGTTGTGCCCCCCTGACTTACGTTATTACAAGCAGATTTTATTGACTTTTTATCTTTTTATTATGGAAGAGTACTAATATTGAAACACTTTAAAAAGACTAAAAAATATTATAAATATTTATATGCCACTTTTGTAAAGTGCCTTGAACTTGGGATAAGTGCGCTACATAAATAAATAAATAAATAAATAAATAAATTTCATTAGAGTGGTTTTCATTAACCCGTGAAACAAAGTGTACTAATTAGAGTGTAATAAAGTGTAATAAACAGTAGTGGTATTATTTAGTTCCAGACTCGCAGTTGTTATTGGAACTGGAACTGATAGCCATTATAATATCTTTATATCTCAAAATATTTAAAGACAGAGGACGACATACAAAATCCAAAATTGTTAGTGTAAACCGGTCTTAAGAGCGGTATTTTCTCAGCTACAGTCTTACCTGCGATTACCGTAAACGACACGTTGGCCTGTCCATTCTCGGTATTCAAGGCAGTGAAGTTCAAAGCTAGCAGAGGCTGATCGGAAAGGCTTTCGTTGACTGAGATTTCGAAATGACTTTGCGAGAAGACAGGATTTGTTGCTAAAAAATAGAAAAATTGCAGCCAGGAATAGTCATATTACGTAATATAGCTCTGCAGATGCCACATGTGAGTAGAGGGTTGTATACTTAAAACAGTAGTTAATATAGTGGTATAGTGTGTGTGTGTGTGTGTGACTGATGGTGCCCCCAACTAATACGAAATCGCTAGAACGATTAGGCAGTTAAACAAAGAGATGCATTTATTTGTTTTATAACCACTGGAGAAGGCTTGAGACGCCTGAAGAATGTCTGCATATTTTTAAGTCAGAGACAACTATATTTTAGGTCAGAATTTTTTGCTTTTTACAATAAATATAAAGGCTCAAATCTGTTATCTTTCCTGAGGTGCTTTAGCTTAGTAAATGCAGCGTTGCGGTTAACATGCATGGCAGAAAATGATAGTATAGTCAGTGAGGTTATTTTACATAACCCTTTTCCAAAACAAACATATTTGGAACTCATAATGGATAGCGAAACACCATAGACAGTGGTTTCAACGTACGACTCTGCCCTTGCTTTGCGATCACGTGTGTCATGGTGCTGTTCGACTATTGTTTACGAATACAAAGTTATAATAATGATAATCAACGTACCAATCACATCCACGGTCGAGATAGATGAGGACAAGCTGCTATTGTTAGACTCGACCACGCATACGTAACGACCGGCGTCAGACAAGACGGCATTGGCGATGAAGATGTTTTGGATTTCTTTGTAAAACTGCGAAGAATCGTGAAACAATCCATCAAAATAACAATAGAATGCGTCAAAATTACACTTTAGAGGATAAATATGGATTAGCAGTAATATGACACTATCATATCTTTGATTTCTAATGTTGGTAAATAAGGATCTTCATCGTTAAAATAACTTATACCAACTGAAAGAAATTTTTTAAAAAATCAGTAATTTTGTAAAGTTTGAATGACATAGCATCAAAATTGAAAAAGATATTGTGGATCAAAATTAGATCCACAATATCTTTTTCAATTTTGATGCTACGTCATGCTATGGATTTCAGAGATCAGGCTTTGATGGCCTCGTTTTCATGTTTTCTCACAAATTAAGATATTTGTTAGTACTTAAGGATTTAAACTTTTTTTCCTCAAACTTTCAAATTTTATTTGGATAAACATCTTCTCTCGAATGGAAGACCAAAATTTTATGAAACATTAAAATTTTAACCATTATGCTAATGAGATGCTGCCGTTTATAACGCGCACGTTCGCTATTTTTTCACCAATTTTCGGAGCATGCGCAGTAAGTTTTTCACAGTGTCAATCAAATAGTGAGTTTTAGTTAAATGAGGGATCGGATGTTTTAAGATAAAAACAAAGGATAAACATGACCATGCGGCATACCTGACCATCTTTGAACCATCTGTACCGAATAGCTGAGTTAGAGTGAGCCTGGCACATCAAGGATATAGACTGACAGGCATCCGAAGTGACTCGTGTGTACGACACTGGATGAACGGTAATGCGCATCACTGAGCTGTCGTTGACCTTGGAATAATAACGCTGCTTATCTGCCCAAAGGAAAACAAAACGTATTGGAAACAGGGAAATCCTTTCAAATTCAATCCGAACAATTCATCGTCACAAAAGCGGAAATGTGATGAGAATCGCTCTTTCTCGCCGAATAACGAGAACACAGAACTTTGCATGATGCCATTGGCAGCCGAGCAGCTTAAAGCCTTGTGTACATGTTATGCCGTGTCAATATGACTTTCATGCCCTTTAATTCTTTAGTGATTGGGCTGTTGAACCGGGAGACAATCCCCTACTCTTATATGATTAGTTCAGCAGGTCCTTTAATGTCCCTCATATACAGGTTTTAGAAGGGATGGGAGAAAGGGATTACGGTCTAAAGTCCTTATCCAAGAAGACCTGATAACCATTTACAAATGTGAATAAGGCAGTACCCCTCAGTCATTTTAAATCTGGTCATGGATGGTCAACCAAACAAGCAAACGAGGTGGTGGTCTACTCAACGCCATATTTCTTATTGGATTAGCAAGGCGAAACAAAGGAAATCTAACCAAAGTATGAGACTTACCAATGAGCGCAACGTAAAAGATGCTGTCCGCAAGGATTTCCACTTTCTGCGGAGGCGAATTACGTACCATAGGAACGACCGTCTGCCACTTGTACAGACGAACCGAGGACGCTACGCTTAGTGTTACAGTACGACTGACCGAACCATCTTGTCCTGTAATGACTTGCAGTGTCTTGAGGCTGCTGTCACTGTCGAGACCATCAATGGAGATGACCATTTCGATGGTACTAGAAAAAGAATGATATTGATGATGAAAGTTGATGCACTAATGTGTCTGTGCGTGGACATCGCTACAAGAAACAACTATTCTATTTTACACGTTTGTTACGTCATCGCGGCCATATCGGTGGTTTTAAAAAATCTCTTTTTCATCTATACAACCAACATGGCCGCCATGCCTTTGTTTTCTGATCGTCTTGAGAATGGTTGCAAACCATAAATTGTCCGGCACTTCCCATACAATGGTTTGATAATTAATGAAAAATAATCCAGTCAAGGCTGCAAGCCACCTCAAACACCGAAAGATTCTCATTCCCAAGAGGTTGACAAAATATTACGTCATCGCTGAAGAGGTCTGTCCTCACTGTGGCCTGCCTAATGGTCGAGTAAGCTAAAGCATATAAATCACAGTACACAGAGATATAATCTATCAGCGAATCAGTTATAAAAAGCCAGATTTCATACCAGAACAATATCCTTGGTCTTCAACACTGAGGACGAGGGAAGTGTCAGAATGTCCCACCCACCTGTCACAGCTAGCTTTGCTTAGTAGCACACCACGTACCAGATGCTAACCAATCCTTACCACCGTAGGACTATACTGCCCACGGCTTAACTATCTAGTCCGAGGCATTGTGTGCGGCAGGAGTTCCCCGTGAGAATATAGGGCATTGGGAAAACGACCTAGTGGTGCGCTTTGAGGTATGGACTCTATTTAATATCTTAGAGTTATCAAAGCTGTTGCATACCATTCTTTTCCTGCTGGAACTTTAGCGGAAACGAATAATGTGGCTGCTACTAAGTAAATTCCATTTTCTTCAACGACGTACAGACCTGGGCGAGCCACAGATAAAGGCGAAATTAAACCAATATCTTGTTCAATCCAGTCCCCCTTGTACGACCAGACTGGGGTTAACATAAACGAGGTATCAAAGGCTCTCTTTACAGCGTATCCCGGATGAGTTGCGTCTCTTGTCAGTAAAGCTACTGATAAGGTAGCATTATCTTCTATTCTCCAAGACGAACTAAGATCTAGAACAAATCCGTACGATATATCAATGTTTATAGCTCAAAATTTGATAGCATCGTTGAAATTCTCTTAACACCATATCATAATAGCAATTTTCTTCCCCAACGAAGTTTGAAACTCGGATTTATTTTGTGGTCACGTGACAACATTTTTTCAATAGTGTCATAGACACATGTTAAATTCTTTTTTTTAAATCTTTAGTTTTTTATGTTATGTCAGCCAATATGGCAACATGTCTTTTGACATTTCATTCTCTTTGCAATATTCCACTTTCGAGTTCTCGAAAAAGATGTCACTTTTTTCTCTAGGATTAGTTCGCGCTTCATTCGTGAATGTTATACTTTTAAGCAACAGAAAAATTTAAAGAAATATCAGTCGTTTCGCGCCACCAAGCGTGATTTCGCACGAAGCCTCGCGTTCATGCGTTAATGTAAATTAGTTCTACGTCTTGACGTACAGTACAAGAGAAAGCAAGGATAGTTTGCTGAAACTATAATACAAAATTCAAAGCATGCAAGAAACAGTGCATGATAAACGTTTGTGATGTGACTTGAGTCAATACCTGTAAAAACTGTGACATCTAGAGAGCTCTTGCTGGAAATACGAACAAGACTCGTGAAACCAAACGGCAACAGATGATTGGCTGACGTCCACGATACTCCGTGTAGGCCTGGCACGACTTTAGATCTGCCATCAGCATACAAATTACTAGAAACCTCAAAAACAGTGTCAAAGGATGAGTAAAGAACGATATTGATTGTTACCAAGTACAGCCCTGCTTGTGCGATCTCTATTCTCTCTAAACTCGGGCCATCGTTTGATGTCCAACTATTTATTGATTTCAAGCCACTAGAAGTGAACTTTAACGAAGAATGTCTGAAAAACAGCGATGTGCTTGCGGTAGCTTGAGGAAGAAGCTGTCCTGAACGGGTTATCGCCAATGATCTAGGTCTTACGCAAGTATAGATGCTTTGTTGAGCTGGTATCCTAACCACAACAGACAGAGTTAAGCCTCCATTGTTTACAGATGACTCTACATAGCGTTCACTGCATTGTTCTTTGCCAATACACATTGAAACTGGGGTAGACGTGTACTCACTTATCGACAAAGATGACGTTAATAAATATGTACCAGGCAGTGTATTCATAGTGATTTGTCCATAAGGGTTAAAGAGATTATATCTATACAGCGATGTCTCACCCCTAGTGCTCCAATCAGAAGCAGCCGTCCAGTCACGTGTTGATGGGTCATTGACGGATGCAGCGCCGGTCTGACGTAATCCAGGATTCATGTCACGTGGTACAATTCTTACCAAAGAAAATCCTGAATGCGCTTGCAAAAGGTGTGAAAAGCGTCCATAAGAACACGGATATACATTCAGACCTTTAGTCAAATACACCACGCCGAACGCACTGATACCAAATAAACTTGTTATTGAGGGACCTTCGGCATTTTTTGTGGATCTGATAGCAATATGTTTTAGTGTTGTTCCCCTGCTAATGCAAAGTGCAGCTGTAAACTTCTTAAAATTACTTCCAAAACCCGGGTTTTCCTCGTCAATTAATGCCAATACAGCAAAGTAAAGACCCGATTCTGGGATAATTGTAGTCCTTCTGGGATCGGATTGCGCTCTCCGCGTGAGACTAAGTTTCTCTATATACGTGCTGCCGTACGTGTCGCCATACGTAAGTTTTAAAAGATACGCATAACTATTGACCATCGGCCAATCCTCAAAACGTGTCCGGTAGCTAATACCAGCACGGTAAGGGTCGGTCATTCGAGATATCAATGCAATAGATATACTACTGTTAGCCAAGACACTCCACGATCCGCTTTCCAAAGACCGGACGAAAACGGACACGAAATGAGATGATGACAGTTTGACCGAGCAAGATGATGTGATGCTGAATGTCGAGTTGGTGTTCTGAGCGCTGTGGTAGCTTTTCCCGCCAGAAAACTGGTTCGTGTCTCCATTTCCCACTATCAAAGCCTGGAATCTGTTGGCTGTAGAGTAAGAGATTTTAAGGTTGACTGACACGTAGTAAATACCATCCTCAAGGGGAGTGTATCTTGTTTTCGTTGCGTCCCATCTATCCAGTTGTGACTGGCTGATTTTGTCACGTGATTGCCAACCCTTTAGTTCTTTCCATACGTCTTTTGTCGAGTAGTCTTCGGATTGCGTTTTTACTAGAAACAATGTGAACCTCGATCAAACATTGGAAATCAAACATGCGCAGTCGATCGGAGTTAGAACAATGCCTTAACGTGCACTGTCTAAGCAATTTCATTAGATGAATAGTGATCTCGTGCTATCAATGGTTCAACGTTGGTTGTCAGTTCCGTACCGTGTCCGTGCCGCGTGCATTGACTTTTCACATTCATACAAAATCTGCTCTAGTGCTACACCCTTAAGGTACTGTTACGCTCAGCAGTTGTCCTTGCAACTTGTCACGCAATTTTGTTTTGCAACACAAGTTGCACGAGACATTACCTAGTGTGGCATACCAAAATTTTGTTGCCGCATCCATTGCGAGAAGCAAAACTCAGAGAGACACTTGCAATTTCACACTAGGCAATGTCTAGTGTAACTTGTGCAACAAAATTGTGAGGCAAGTTGAATGAGGAAAATTGGCTGATTGATGGAGCTATTCTGTACTATCAGCTTCAAATGTATTGTTTGGTACAACAACATGGCTTCCACGTCTTTGTAATTCTATTCCAATAGGAACGCATGAAAGCCTAGAAATGCTTGTGTGGATTGGTTACTGTTCCCACTCCAAGTCGTTAGAGTAATAGCATAGTAAATCGTACTATTAGTAAGATAGGGATATACATACATACATACCTCCGAAAAACCCGTGCTCATCTGCCTTTCCTGCTCCATTCAACGTGACAGAGAACGAACTATGAACGCCAACTGTCCAAGAAGCACCAGGCTCGATGTAAACAAACACAGATAAAGATTGCCCTGGTAACAGTCGTAGTAATCCCGATGTGCCTACAGTGAGGTATTCATTAGTTGGTTTTCGATATGTGTACAACCCCTTTGTCACGTCCAGATTGTCGTCCACCGCAATCTTCATTTTCAGAGGATATCCAACAGATCCATTAAGAATAATGTTACACGATACGATATAGGTACCTTCTAGTGGAATCACATATCGACCGCTAATACTATCGAATGCACCGTCAAAAGAGAAAGTTCCTTCTTCCAGGTTTCCGATTGTCCAGTTCTCAATTTTATTCCACCCTGTTTTCGAAATGAGCTGATCAGAATTTAAGGTGGCTGATACACCTGGCCAGTCTTTGGGTACCACGGAAACAGAGAAAAGGCTGTTCTCCATCAGTGATACCGTGCTATTTCCATCTTTGTAGATACACAGAGTTATCGTTTGTCCTTTTTTCAGATTAAGCACACCAGTTAATGTCAGCGAATTGACAAAAGATATCGTTTCCCTGGTAACGATAGAGGCGTCGGACTGCACCGAAGAGGAAGTATAATCTACAATGATTAATAGCTGAATGCTATCTTCTTGACCCAAAGGTGTGCTCATTGTATTAATGTGAGCGTTTATAAAATACTGGCCGTCTATCGGAACTTGATAGCTTGCACCATTCAAAAGCAATGCTGAGTTTAATTCAAAGACAGCGTCGTAATTATTTACAGTCCAGTTGCCGATATCATATAGCCCAGCTGGGGTCATCACTGGCGCAGGCGCACTAAGCTTATAAGATGCGGCGTGTAAGAGCTTTGCGCATGCCTCGGTTGCGAGGAACAAAGTCGAGAAACCACTCTCTTGGTGTATTTTGATTTTTCCTTTCAATTGGCGAACTTTCATCCCAATGCACTCTCCTTTTTTCAAGTTAAAAATGCCTCCGATGTTGGCTGTCGCGAATTGGCCGCTGCCAAAATAGCTTTCTGAAATGGCAGTCTGGTTCTGAAGGAACAGTGCAACTGAGCCGTTGATCGATTCTGACAGGTCTAGTAAAACATAAGCCTGTACTTGATAAATCCCATTGAAATTCACGCAGAAGGTTCCAGAAGATGGAAGAAAACCAGACATGATTTGGAAATCACTTGATGAGACAGTATTCCATTTCTCAAGTGGACGCCAGACAGACGATGAAAATGTAACATCACGTGACAAACTAGCTTGGAACGCTGGGTGAGTTGTCAATGAGTGAACCAGCTGAACGAAAAAGGTACTTCTAGGTAACACTGTCCAGATATTGCCACTGGTGGATTCTACATACACCGATACCGTATCTCCAATGAAAAGCTGTACTAGACCCGATACAGTTACACTGTTATTAGAGGACTGGAAACCGGTCAAACCTGTTTTGTTCTTAAGATCATGGTTGATCAACAATGTTGTTTTTAATAGTGTGTTATCAAGTTGTTGTACCAGTAGTATAGTAGACGCATAGTAGACACCTTGTAAAGGCGCTGTGAAGCTGGAATTGAATGTAGCGCCTTGTTTTACGGCGTTATTGGAATCAAGTCCTTTACTCCCTGTATCCTTCCAGTCAATTATCTCTGTCGAGTGATCATAGGACTGTGACGCATCAAGCCTGCTGTACACTCCAACTTCGAGGAATCCTGGAAAATATATTAACAAAGACAAACTCTCGTGACATAGGGTAGATTCTTGGGAAGTTTTGGAGGGGATTTTGAACAAATATGGTGTTGTGTGAGCAAATTTCTTAAAAACAGGAAAATCATAAAATACGTGTTTGGTAATTTTGTTTTTTTTGCTTGGACGATGGTTATGCTTGCACGGGAAATTGCCGCCATACCAAAGAGTACTTTGTTATTATTGATATCTTTGCCGAGACAATTCTCTTCTTAATTATTCTGTCTGCATCGTGATGTTTGTAGCCTTGTAAGTTTGATTTTCGTTGCGAAGAAAATATGAACGAAAATTGGTCTTAGTTTTTCCTTAGTGCCCTTCAGAACATAAATATGTGGCACTACGACTCCAGCTAAAAGTTCCTAGAATAGATTCTTTCCTTTAACTTGATCATTTTTTAATTCCGTTAATACTTCGCTCTCGCTGAGTCAAAGCACAAAGAAAGTAGTTTTGAGTAGATTCGGATCCAATTTTCAGAGCCTTCGACCTGGCGGAAAAATCTTCTAATACAGCTTCAATGTAGGAGCCCTATTGAGATAACAGTCTTAGTAGCACGGAAACAGAAACATGCTTCTCAGTATTTTTGATTCGATGTCATGTTTATTTTCCTTTCTGTGTCCGATAGTCTGTTGTTTATTTTAGTGATGAAGTTACTTTAAATTTGATATTTGCTTCAGAGTTAAGTAAGGAAAGGGTAAAAGGATCCAAGTCCATGTTAGAAGTCGTGAAGTAAGTCAAATATGCTTTTTAAGGTTTACTATCGCAACAATACTAACCTCGAACTGTTATAAACAGCGAAGAACAGCAGTAAACGGTAAGTACGACTACGCGGAATGTAGTCAAAGTTAAGTTCCGTCCATCGATCTCAACGGAAAATGTCATGTTGCTGAATGGTTGGTTGCAGCACTGATTGTGCTATACAACGTGTCATTAGTCATGGTAATGTTTAATAATACAGTGATCCTTCATTAAGTATATGTGTTCAGGCACGTCGTGTCACGCAATGCTCCCCCCCCACAGTCGGCTGACAGAAAGGCGTTACGTAACGACACTAGTAAGTGGCTATTTAATGGGCTACCTGTGGTAGCACAGTCATAAATTTTCTTCGTTTTTACTGGGCTGCCTGTGGCTACCTGTGGCAGACCAGTCATAATATACCTTCTCGACAAATACAGTTATAGGGATCCTGTCAACCAAGTAACTTTTGATGGGTGTCAGGTAGTACGAATATTGAATCAATCTTTGAAGTGGGGTGGGTGATCTGATCACGTGACCTGGTCACCTGATATCTGTAAGCGTCCACGCACGCGCTGTTTTCAAAGGCTGCTGTTTATAGCTCTAAATCAAAATATTTTAAAATTTAATTTCGGTAGACCCAGGTCGGCTGATATCGAGCTTGGCACATTTTTGAAGAGAACTAAGTTCTCTCAATCTTCTCTGTTTGAAATTACTAATTCTGCTCAAGTCGCTAAAAATCTTAGAAATACAAGATATTAAGTTCTTGCTAAGCCTATATCTATATTATTTGGCATTATATTGAACCAAGGTTTATTGAAGGTAAAAAAAAAAAGTTGTAACAGGGTTCCTGGGAATAGACGGATTATATGGGAGGGAATGTATCCCCAGGGAGCAGGTGCAACATTCTTCGATTTTGTCTCGGCCAGTCTGTAAGCATACTCCAAACGTTGGCGAAGGTCTTTAATGAAATTGGATTGTTTGTTTCTTATAATCTTGAGGATCGAGGCCGAAGTGCAAATCAACAGCCAGCCTTGGTTGGCGGCCAAACATTAGATAGAACAGCGACACACCGGTAGATTCGTGCTTGGTAACGTTATAAGCGTGCACTACTGAAGCTACATAGTCTTTCCAATTAGCCTTTTGCTGCTCACCCAATGTACCCAACAAATGAAGTAGGGTCCTACTGAACCTTTCACACATCCCGTTTCCCATTGGATGGTATGGTGTTGTCCTGCTCTTCGATATATTTGCTATTCGACACAGCTGGGACTTATTATTTCAGACTCAAAGTTTCTCCCTTGATCTCCCTTATACGGGATGGAAAGCCATAATGAAAGACAAACTGGTTGAATAATACTGTGGCTGTTGTTTTAGCTGTCTCGTTCAATGTTGGTATCGCTTGCGCATATCGGGTGAAATGATCAGAAATAACAAGAATATTTTCATAACCTCCTTTGCACTTGTCCAATTTTAAAAAATCAATTGATATCAGTTCCAGGGGTTCTGAAGATATAGAGGATATTACATGGGCGCGCGGAGATACGAATTTTATTTTAGAGTGTCGATGATATCTCTCACGAGTCGATGAAATATCCAGGATCAGGGAAGAATTTTAAGGCCATTTGTGATTGGTTAATACAAGGGTAGTCATGGCAACGGTGATATCTTCACATGTGAAGGATAAAAATGATATCT
>WUAP02132820.1:0-13542 GCA_015163945.2 Stichodactyla helianthus | reverse complement strand
ACCGTTCGTGTCGGGAAAGATCCGGGCGCTCCGCGCGACCAGGACTGGTTACTAGACAACTCTGAGCCTCTGTCAGGTAGCCCTAGGGAAGGATTGCCCTGTCAAAAATCGGTCAGGGAAGGAAAACCCAGCACACTCCATGGACTTGAAAACGTAAGGGATGTCGTGGATTCTGAAGCCGGCTTTTTTGGTTTTAAAGAAAAGGTACGTGTGTGCTGGGTTTTCCTTCCTAGAGGTTAAATAAAGAAGACATAAACAATTTTAGAAGGTTGAAATTTTATTTATTAATTTTTTTCTAGTTCATGTCAGATTCATTGCTTGGGCTCCTTGTGATGGCATAAGGATACAGAATACCCCAGCCGACTGCCTTGTATTCAACGCGCGCTCTAGCACGAAAAATGTCACGTAAAACCCCAATAAAGTTGATTCTTTTCTTAATTACATTTATTAAAAAACTCGTACCCACTCGCTTGCTCGTTTTGTTACAGGCCAATTTGGATCCTGAAATTCTTTTCTTCTTCTTCTTCTTCTTCTTCTTCTTCTTCTTCTTCTTTCATTTTAACTACTTGATTAATTTGGGAGACCATACCTCCAGACATCGATTGTTGACAAAGCTTCGTATGGCAGGGCGAAATCGTTTACGGGTCAGCTGGAGATTTCGGCTCCAACACCCACAGGCAGCCCAAACAATGTTCCTGAGCACAATTTATAAGAGAATGTATGGGGCTTGCTGTAGGAATCAAAAATAAATCATTTATCAGAATAAACTGCAACAAAACTTCTTGGAGTAATAGTTTGTACCCTCATCAATCCTCTGACAAAGTTTTAGCGCTGTCCGGGCCTTCTAAATGTTTTTCTTAATTTTTGCTCTTTCCTTTATTATGTAGTCATTAACCCCTTGCTGTGGTTGGTGATAATTGCTGTGTTTCTCTAAGAGCTAGTAGTTCTTATTGTCGCTTCGGTCTATATGGGAGACCATAACACAGAGCACGAAGAGCATTCAGCTGTTTAGTCATGCATTCTTAAATTACAAAAACTTTTTTATACCAACTCTTGCCCTTACTTTACTCTTTTACTCCGAAGGGCGAAAGCTCGAAACGTCAGTAAAGTTAAGTATATTTCTCTTTTTTCACAGTGTTACAGATTTCCTTTTATTGGTTATTACAAAAACTCCGATTCTCAAATTACAAGAACTCCAGTTCTCAAATTATAAAAATTCCATTTTCTAATGCTGGGATACTTGGTACTATTAGTGGACAGATCGGCGTTTGTGCGTTAAATCGGAAATCTCTAAAATCACTCTGATAAGAGTTTTGGACTTTTCTGAGACTCAAAATACCATAGCGCTCTGGAGTGGTCTATATAGACCTAATATAATTGGGCACAATGTTTGCCCATTTCAGACCACGTGTACATGTCATTCCCTTGAGAGTATTCTTTGTTTGAGGCTCAACCATATTAATGTTTCTTCTCAAGCGTTGTTAAAAACAAAGAATCATATTCTCACGTGGTCTGACATGAGTAAATATTATGTCCCATTTGATCTGGTCTATAGGCCTTTCCCAAGATATGGTTGAGTGAGTCCTGTACTTGCCAAAGCCTCGATTTCATTAGCGTAGCAGTTTCTTCTTAGTGTTATTATGTAAATTATATATTGTTTAATCAACAACTCTTCTTTGCTTTATTGTTTAACCATCCCGAAGTCCATTGTATCAGATTAGTACATAGCTCAGTGCACGATGGTACCTACTGAAATCGAGACTTTGGCAAGTACAGGACTCGCTCAACCATGTCTTGGGAAAGGCCTATTGGTCTATTTTCTTTAAGTTTTCGATTTCTTTAACTATTCTCGCTCAGTCTTAATAATATACCTAGTGAAGGCATTTTTATAATAGAATGGTTTGTTGTGAGTTGAATGACTATGGAGTTGAGGACTCGTCTATCGTTCCCACTTCAATAGATAGTAAGAAATTTTGAGTCCCCACTTAAAAGTTTAGGAGCTCTCAACCCCACTCTTATTTAGTAAAGGGTAGTTTCGAATTCCTCTATTTTGCATTTTGCTTGTTTAATTGAAAATTAAACTAGACTTACCTGTAAGTTGAAGTTTGATGATATTCTGCCAAATTAGTATTAGTACAGTAGGGTTAACATGAGATGCGCACGCACCGCCATGGTTCAGTATTTAAAATAACATTTTGTGATCACTCCAGCATTAGCCAGAATGACCATTGAGGGAGGGTAGACATAAAGGGATATACAGGGCATTTTAGCCCTAATGTACTAATAATAATTTGGCAGAATTATCCTCAAACTTCAACTTACAGGTAAGTCTCGTTTAATTTTCAATTCTACCAAATCATTACATACATCCGGGTTAACATGAGATTTTAAAGCAGTGAGCACAAAATGACAGAAACTCAAATAAACATGCTTTATTGTCATATGATATATAAGCAGAACAATAATTTATTCCAGCACAGCCACACTCATTTGATTCGTGATTGCGATGGGCTTGTCATAAAATCTACGAACTGTAGATTCTTCATTCCAGCCAGCCGTAGCTAAGACAACATCAGCAGATACAGAAGCACACGCTTTATTGGTTGCAGCACATCGAGTGCTATGAGCTGAAAGGCCTTGTTCTGTCTTGGATAGTAAAACGGAAAACGTTTTCTTTCTTTTTCTTGGTCTAAAAACTTGTTTTCTGTGTTTACTTTACGTACTTTCTCTTGAAATCATGCGAGAATCCCTCCATTTTGATGCGCAGTAGGCGTGCGCTCTGGCATTAGTAGGCACCGTCCTTAAATCAGCATCATTTTAGGAAGCATACATAATTTATATAGGAAGGGGGGCTATGATGATTTTGAGGGCGTCATAATTTTTCAGCAGTAGGTTTGGGGACTTGGGGGAGGGGCGGTTTTCAAAAATTTCCCCCAAAATAAGACAAGGTAAAGGGGGGTCATAGTTTTTACTATTGTTTGCAGGATATCACTGGAGGGGGGGGGAGGGAGGTCGGAAAAATAACTTAGAATGCCGGGGGGGGGGGGGCTTTATAAAATGTAAGGAAAAAACTTGAAATTACCATAGCCCACCTATACTACATAACTGAATTATGGACGCTCTCTTAAACAACTTTATAAAGTTTAGATATTTACATCTATTACTTTTCTGAGGAATATAATACGGGACGCGCTAGCCTTTAAATATTAAGAATGTTAACGTCGATCATGCTTCTTTTTTCTAGCACGTACACTGTATAACAAATATCGTCTCAAATATCGTCGTATAGATACTTAAGGTAATGCGCTCGTGCATCCATACGTTGGGCTTCCTGTAGTAGTGCCTTTCAATAAGGCGGATAAAGCATTTTGATATTCAGTGGCAAATGGTATCTAAAACCTTAAAATTTCAAAAAACGAAGGTAGTTTTCAAGCTAAATTTGCGGGCGCGAGTACAATTTTTTTAACCGTGCTCCGCGGCTATCATCACTAAAGAAGGCTTTAGCATACTAAGCTGAAACGTCTGGATGTTTGTAAACAAGTTAAAGTCGGAGACAACTTTGATATTTACACTCTTTCTCGTGTTCTATTACTTGAAAGTTTCTCTGCAGACTACTTGAGATAAATAATGGATGCTACGCGATGGTTGGTATATCCACTGAGACCGGCTGACGCAATAAATTCTCTAGTCTTTTCCACAGTATCGAAGATAGCATTTAGTTAGTTGTTTAAACTCGTAAACATAATAGGCTGAGCAGTTACGCACTTTGATGTCAATAAACCAGCTACAGCAGTTCTCTTTCCAGCTAAAACAAACTCGTCTTGTCATTATTCCTTCTTGGATGGTGGGATGTGGGTGTTTGAGCCAGCCAGGAGCGTCAGTGTTGCAACGGTAACTGGGTACACAAGTGGATGGCATGGCTCTTCCAGCACCGCCTGTCAAGCGATACCAACCTACAAAGAGGTTGCTATCGCATTTTCTGTTTACCTTTCCGTAGTTGACGTTTCGTGTTAAATTTGTAATGTTGGTATAGGTAGTACATTCAGCACCTCAAAAAATAAAATCCAGAAGACAAACATTTAAGACGTGAAGATAAAGCCACGTTTATTAGTCTCCTCCTCAACCGTTATTAGTTTGGGACCGAAACTAACAACGGTTGCGAAGGAGACTACACGTTTATCTGATAAAGTAGTTTTCATTTATTACTATTCTTTCGTCATTTTCTAATCTGCTTATCGAGAACTAGACTAGTGCTGGTTCGCGCTAGTTTTTTAATAATCATGATAAAGATACACAAATGAGTCAGATTAATCCTGCGATAATAAGCGATAGTGACAACTTTTTTCATTGTTTTTGTTTTGCTCTGTTCTGTTCTGTTCTGGTTTGGTTTGGTTTGGGTTGCTTCTTTGAGTTCCTCGTATATCGCTCTCACTTTCTCCCCCAACTCCATTCATTGAGCTGTATATATGTGAATTTCAAACTTACTGTCAACCACATTGCAGGTTTTTCCTTTGAATCCAGCAGCGCATGTGCAAATGAAACTGCTTCTAAAGAGGCTGCATGTGGCTCCATTTTTGCAGGGCAAATCATCACATGCATCTGATAATGAAAAATTGAAAATTATTTTGCCGAAAAGAATTCAAATCGATTCATATTTAGACTTGTATTTTTGCAGTAGTTTGTTTGTTTGTTTGTTTGTTTGTTTGTTTGTTTGTTTGTTGGTTGGTTGCACTCCAGGAGCGTAAATTGGGATGCTGTAGCCCTGTGCCCTTACCGCAAGAATGTTAGAAATATTTTCGAATTCCGTACAAATATGTATTTATTTTCCTAAACAGGCAGTCGAACAATAAATATACTCGTACAAAGTTTAAGAGAAGAAATCCTGATGCTTCATTGATATCTATGCAATAAAATATCTTTTTTGTAATACACCAAGGCAAAATCCCCGTCACTTTGCACGTATCATCGAGAACGCGCTTTGAGCAGATTTCGTATGACTGTGAAAAAGTCGCGGAACGGTCAGTGCCGTAAGAATGCCTTGCCGCGACAGTGATGTTTTCTCAGTAGAATTTGCCTCTCCGAAATTCACCCTAGGATAAGGCTGTTCACAAGTTGCTCAAAAATGTCAAAGAAGTTGCTCATAATTTTCCAAACATTTACTCAAAAGTTGCTCAAAAAATCAAAAAATTGCCACATGGTTGCCCGAAAAATCTTAATGCTTCTAATTAATTTGGTATTTTTCATACAATAGAATAGGCTTGGAATAGGTTTCTGGTTCTCTGGAGTTGAGATTCTTTTGTCTTGCCCTCCAAATTCAGCTGCATTCCGACGTGCTGCAAGAGACCTTATTGCACCTTTGCCAGCTTTAAGGATATAAAATGATCACACCCACGAGTGCTATGATCATTTTGCAAGTCGGTTAAAGAATGAAAACTCGTACCCCATGGGTATAGAGCCCCTCGCATTAGCTATGTTGTTTTTTCAAAGGATTAATTTAAAATGTCGTGTATTGTTCTTTCTTTCAATTGCTGCTTTTTTGGAATGACAATTCAAAGATTTATGTTTTGTTTTAGTACGAATTCCATTGGAGTGCTTTGCTTTGTCCGCCTTGAAATCAAGTTTCATTTGTTCACAATCAGTTTATGATCGACTAATTAATGCAAGATTAGACTTCATTTTGCGAAGCTATGGCGTTTATCGAAGCTAGTGAGCTTGAGTCGATTTTTGCCGATTCTGCCGAGTTATTTGAATTGGAAGACAAGCTAGCCTTTGTAGAGGAAGACCATTCAACCAGATTTAAAGCTCCAACTACGGAGGAAGAAATACGTAAGAGAGAACAAGAGAGAATACCGCTAAAAACAAGACAGAATACGCAATGGGCAGTGAACGTCTACAAAGCATGGGCTGAATATCGAAATAGTATACCTGGTGTTGTGGAAGATAAATATAACAGGGCCGTAACCAGAGCATTTATCGGGAGGGTGCACATCAAATAAAAACGGACCTATAAGTAATATAGAGACTCTTTTTCGTGAGCAAATATCAACTTTTTTAATATGAATTCAGTATGAAGAAATCTATAAATCAAACAAATGACCTTTCATTATCAGTAACAAACATGGCTCTCAATTGTGTCTCAAGTAACAATGTCTCAATTTACAGTAAAGTATCAAGCTCCATTCGACGACTATGCTTCCTTGCATATTAATCGCTTCTTCTACGTTAATGGATGAGGTTTGATCGTAATGGGAATGCAAAACAGCAAGACTCGATAATCTTGATTGGTGTATGGAAGATCTCAAGTAATTGTTAAGCCGCCTCATTGTACTTGCAGACCTCTCTGATTCACAAGACGTTGCTGGGATCATGCAACCAATTTGAAGTAGAACGCGGATGGAAAAAGAGCTTTATCGCATTCTTTCAGAGACTGTGCTAGGGATGATGGCCGCTTGTCTGGAGTTTTGTCTTTATATCTGCAAGACAAGGAAAGGGAGAATTAAAACTTGATAATATTTTCTTACTTTTGTTACACATTTCGTTTTGCCTACCGTAACTTCCAACGCTTAAGCTCTTGGTCGATTACTTCATGCGATGGCATATCATTACTGTAGAGATCAGTTACAGCTTTCAAGTCAACTTTTCTTTCGTAAATAACTGATGGCACCAGTCCAAGCAAGGAGGCGGCAGTGATGCTCATATCTGAAACGGTATCAAACAAAACGCTCGTCGACCTTGATCTGCTCCTGCAATTATCAGTTTGATTTTTACTAGTTTATTGTTACAATTGATTTGGTATACTTACCAGAAAACTATTTGTCCAAGTGATTTATTATATGATCAAGGAAAGGAATGGCAATATTCCTTTTGTAGTATTCCTGCGGCGTCTGTGAGGGAATGTTGCTTCTGTGCCTTTGGGTTTTTGCTATACGCGGCATTGCTGGCTCTACCCCAACTTGATTTGCCATTCTTTCAGAGTGTTTGAAGATTTTGCCGAAGCAATCATCTACATTCTCCCTCTCTTGTTTATAGACTTCCTTCGTTTCATTTATCTATAGAAGGGGGAAAACATTAAATTATTAAGGTTCATGACTTATAAACCATGCAAAGAAGAAATAGATCACATAAGAAGGCAAACGTAGCCATATCATACCATATCATATGCATGTATGACATCCACAGCTCTACCTTGCAACAAAACAGTTATTCCAGCCATATGTGATAGGTACTGATAGACTGTGAGGAAGACAATTATGAAATCAAAGTCTGTTAAGGACTTGTGAATTTGCTGTGCCTTGCTTCGATTTTGTGCATCCCAGTCAGCATACTGCTCATACTTGTCAATTAACATGTTGCCTGAACCCGATGACTTCTAACGCTTCCACAATGAATATGTATGCTTGGTAAAAATGACGAAACGCTAGGTGGCGCTGAGCCCATCTGGTGCGACATACATCAATAAGAGCTTTTCGCTTTGATTCAGCTTCAACACCTCCTTTCACTACTGTTTCCAACTATCCATTTCTCTTAGGGCTGTTTAAAAAGAAACGGCAACAATTCTTCATCAAATCAAGGACATTACGTACAGGTGTTAAACTGCATGAATGACTTAACACGAGATTAAGTGCATGACCACTGCAGTGAACGTAGGTGGCTAATGGTGCATCTCTTTTGATTACAGCTTGAACTCCAACTGTAGCCGAAGACATGTTGCTAGCTCCATCATAGCCTTGGCCGCGTATGTTTTGCAATTCAAGACCGAGATCTAGTAGCGTTTTCTTGATTTCTGAACAGATTCTCTCTCCTGTGATCCGTTCCAGCTGCAAAAAGGAAATAAATATCTCAAGGATGTCATCAGTCTTTTGCTCAACATAGTGTATACAAAACGAAAGCTGCTCTATATTGTGGCTTGTGACTTCATCAGCGATTATAGCAAAAAAACGAGCTCCTTTGATCTCGTTGATGATGTTTTTAAGAACAATGTCGTTTGCTAAAATATTAATAATCTCATTTTGAACCAAAGGAGATGTGTATTTGGCATTCCTCATTTGAGGTGAAGTGAGATGCACATTCAGGACTTCATCATATTTCGCCAACAACTGTAAAAGCTCCAGATAGTTCCCGTGGTTCCCAGGTTCCTTTAAGTCTTCATTTGATGCTCTTAAAGCTATACACTGTTTAGCACAGAATATAACAACTTCAAAAACGCTCTTTAAGATTTTACTATTCCTAAGAATGTTCTCCTGCTTCTTTCTGTCTAATAGAACCGGTACTGTTGTCTCAGGATGTTCAATGCTGTAGATCATTTGATCTCCCATCTCTTGTGCGTTCATGTGGTAAGCAAACTTTTCATGCTCTCGGCACTTTTCATGCTGCTTTTGCCAATTTGAAAATGGCTTTATAACAAAACTTCCTTTATTTGTTTTGTTTTGACAGAATAAAACGCAAAATATACAAAAAAGGCCGTCCAAGTGGGTACTGTAACGAGGTCATTGATGCTTTTGCAATAAATGGGGTTGAAATTTTCTGTTTTTCCGCGCCTTTGAAAACACAATTAAAGTTATAACCCTCGGGTGGTACGACATGATTTCTGACAAGATAATACTTTTCCTCAGGTGTGAGGCGTTCAATGGCGTTGTCGATTTCCTTTACTCTTTTAATTGGTCTCAACTATTTCACCTATGTCACATTGCATCGTCCCTGTAAAAAAAAAAAAAAATCAGAATGATCGGTTTTTATTAGGTATAAAGATCATGCACGTAATCGATTATAATATGCTCTTCTATTGGTCAGTTGACTAATGAATAATTTGTGGAGTTTGTGAAAATCCATTCTATTCTAGTGATTAATCGAACTCTCATCCTTTATTTCATTTGTACTTACTTGTTGGAGAATTAGGATTTACTGTCAGTTGGAATGTCAGAAGGGACTTCATTGGAAGTTGGTGCAGAGTGGAGTCCAGTTTCTTCAGTATCTAACACGAATACCAAAAAGCTGTTAAATTGATGATGATGACATTGATACAATGTATTTCAGTAAACAAGCCAAGTATTATAGTATAATACAATGTAAGATGAAAATGATGGCGATCATGATTTACTTTTTACATTAAAACTCTGATTTAAGTTATTCTCAAGAATTAATTACACTGGATTGCTCTAAAGGCCATGTTACACGGGACAATTTGCAACGCAACAGCTTTGCGTTGCAAGTTGTCCCGTGTAACAAAGCCTTAACGTCATATGACAGTTGTTTTTTTTTTTTTTTTTTTTTTCTTTTTTGAAAAAAAAAGTCAATTATTTTAACGCCAGCTTGAAATTTTTTCTAAACTCTCTGGTCAACTGCGTATATTAATATAGATAATATAAATAAATAAGGTTTACAACTTACCTTCTTTATGTTCCTTTGCTACAAAAAAAAATCATGAATGGTTTGACAGGATTCTGCTGCTTTTCTTCTTTCTCGCTGACTCTGCTCACGACGGCCCATGATGTCAAAAATATAATCTCGAGTCTCGTGAATTTGTCAATACAGCATGTGACAGTAATCGTCGATCTCCACGATTCTAGCAAAAGCTTTTGGGTGAATCCTTTTCATTTCATCGTCACTCATATGATGGCCAGTGATATCTAGAAGAACGTTATTGTTTCTATTCTAACAACTCCAACACACACGATAATCGTAAAGCATTCACCACATAGACAACATTGATCAACTTCAGGTAGGTGTGATTTTTGAAGCCGGAGAACTTGAAAGCTTCTTCCGATATACCACGACTCGCCAAAAGGACAAATATCGATAAGTGAGGACAGTTCGTTGCAATGTCTTCAAAAAATCTGTCAGACAATGTGCAGTGGCTTACATCCAAGTATCTCAAATATCCTATCTTCAACTGTACGAAATCGAGCGGAATAGGTACCTCTGGTTCGTTCACATATCCTATCCAAGACAGCGATAAAACTTCAAGTTTTCTGCACTGCTTCAAGGTCAAGTAAATGTCTCCCCATTTAAGTAAATGACACTCATCAAGAAATACCTTCCTTGTCGCTGGGAATACAAAAGTGTCCAACGCTTCGAAGCTTACTTCTCGTTGATATGACAAATCTACACACGACCACACTTGAGCCGATGCTAACGAAATTTGCCACCTTCGACACACACTACTTAAAAGAATTCGTTTACTAGTCTTCAAAAAGTTGAAGATTTCAATCAGCATGAGATCTGGTAGGTCATTTATATAAAGAGTCATGTGGACCTGATCTTGTAATGGCTGCAAGTAACTTGTCGAACGCGCGCATGCTCTAGTGCTAGTCTCCCGTGAGTGAGACCACAGGTAAACCAACGCATTATTGAATAAAAAGAAAGGTGAATAAAAAAGGGAGCAAGATAACAGAAAACGGTTTCATTTTCTTTTTACAGTAAATTTTTATTTTATTTTATTTTACTTTTTTTAAGCAATTAACAAATGGTGATAAAAAGCGGACCTTTTGCTCTGATGGGGGGTGCACGTGCACCCTGTGCTCCCCCCCTAGTTACGGCCCTGTATAAGACGGTTCCCTTGGATTTTTAAAGAACTAGCCCTGACGAAATCAACTACTGGCTTACAAGATTTATTTTAGAAGCTATGAAAGCAGATGGACAGCCATACCCGAGTGGAAGTTTGTATAATCTTGGAGCTGGTTAGCTTAGGCATTTTCGAGATGCTCTCCACCGTTCTGATGTCAATATCTTAGCGAAGGACGATGGCCATTTCGAATCGTTTAGAAAAGCCCTTGACTCAAGAATGGAAGAGACAACGGCCAATGGTATTGGTACAAAGAAAAAGTCATCAGACCCACAGCAGAGAGGGTCCTGAAGGAGGGAGGGGGGTCCTAATCCCATTTCCCAGCCCGAAATTCAAAATTTTGCAAAATCCCAGTCCTATTAATGAAAAATCTCAGTCCAAGTTATAGAGTTAGAGTTAGAGAGGAAAAAAAAATTCCCATTTTGCCAGCCCAAAAAGGCCAATCCCAGCTCACATTTTACCCCTTCAGGAACCTCAGCAGAGGATGAAGAAAAGTTGTGGTCAACGGGAACAATTGGTTTCCATAACTCAAAAGCCCTGAGCTATGCTGTCTTCCTATATAACTGCAAAGTATTTGGTTTCAGAGGCATGAACGAGCATGTTAACCTAATGGTCGAGCAGCACAAGTTTGGGAAAGACAAAGAAGGCGAATTTCTACGATTTTTGGGAAGAGTTTGCAAAAATGTACAAGGTGGTCTCCAACAAAGAAAAATTGATGTCAAAGACATGAAACAATATGCACAGCCTTCAATACTCGTTGTGTGGTGAGACTATTCAAAGAGTACTTAAAGTATAAATATATTGAAGTTATTTTTTAATGATCTTTACGTTAAACTAAACGAGTTTACAGAGTACACTTATATCCTTACAACGTTTGCTAATAACGTTTTATTTATCCACAGGTGTATTCCAGGTAGCGGAAGGTTTTACCGAAAGCCTTTAGAAAGCAAAGAACATGGTGATATCAAGTTTGGTAAGCAGCCTGTTGGTATTAACACCCTATCCAAGTATTTGCGATCGATGTGTACCTCGGCTAACATCAACATGGAAGGAAAGCGATTTACTAATATTCAGGAAAGGTCACGTGTGCGACGCAGTTGTATTGATTAGCGAGTTTGATGAACAAACCATAATGTCCAGAACTGGCCATTGAAGTGCAGCTGTTCGAGCTTATAAAAGAGCAAGCAGCACGTTGGTGAAGGAAGTTTCGAATGCTCTTTAACCACCACCACCATGAGATGATAAATCAGCCATGGTGAAAAAAGCAAAGATGGAAGAGGATGATCGCAGAGAGGTCGACAAGGGGGGGACAAATACTGACACTTCATCTGGCACATCACTTGTAGTCAAACATGGTGAGAGAAGTTCAACATTTAAGTTTACTTGAAATTTTTTCAAAGTATGGTATGTATCAGTATGTCTAAGAAAGTATTTTCGTGTAAGTTGACAATTTGCCTCAGTCTTGCGTTCAAGAACACATGACTTCCCGCCAAAGAGCAATCAGCCAGTCAGCATCGCGATGGACACGGGCGGGCGGACGGACGGACGGACGGACGGACGGACGGACGGACGGAAGCGACGTATACTCAAGCCATGAAAAATCAACTCGATGGGTTACCATTTTTTCTAAAGTATGGTGCTCCGCTCGCGAGGGCCTTCGGCCCGCGCGGGAACTCCGCTATTTTTTTTTTTTTTTTTTTTTTTAAGTTTAATTTTAAAGTTAGGATGCGCTTGAAAACATGAAGGTCTAACTTTAAAATTGAATAGGACGTTTGCATGATGGCGTCATTTGACCACTACTACCAGAATGCTTCGCGTACTTTCTTTCATATTCAAATTTGTATTTCGTCATGAGAATAGCAAGACAATTGGTGCTAATTAGTTAAACAAAAGAAAGTGCGCAAGGGATTCTGGTAGTAGAGGTCAATGACGCCATAGTGCAAATATCCTATTAAAAAAAATAATAAATAAAGAAGGGCTAGAACATAAATCGTAGACGCCCTTTGGTAGACCAACATACGTGTAATAAGATGAAAAAAAAAAAAAAAAAAAAAAAAAAAATCGGTTCCGTCTACGGTAACCAGAGCGAGAATAAACATCTCGCGTACCCATAGCGCGTTTAATTAAAGTAATTAAAGCGCAACTTTTTCAAAATGAATCATTAAAAAAAAAAAAAAAAAAAAGTGCGATCAAATATGCAATCTTTAGTCTTTAAGCTTTCAGAA
Source organism: Stichodactyla helianthus (assembly GCA_015163945.2). NCBI lineage: Eukaryota > Metazoa > Cnidaria > Anthozoa > Actiniaria > Stichodactylidae > Stichodactyla > Stichodactyla helianthus. Next base: position 756 of record WUAP02132820.1, on the reverse strand, counting down.
AATGTATACTTTATGGGGAATTTTATTAAAATCAAACGCGCTATGACCTTTCAAAAAACCCGTCTCGATTGCGTTCTCTGTATCCTTAATGATATCCATATTTCGAAATCACAGGTGTTTCCTTCAATCTGATTGGTTAAAACTGGTGCGATTTAAGCATAAATTGCACCATTTCGGATCATAAATCGCATCACGTCACCCATCATTTCGACTTTAACATTCATTTAATAGCCAATCATATCAAAGAAGCCATTTGAATGTTGACATCACTGCTTGCCTTGAACTAACAGCGGACAATTTTTGGATAAAATTTAACCTAAAAGGGCAAGGAAATGGACAAACTGCCAGATAAATGAGTGGAATTGCCAAAATTATCTTTGAAAAGCCACTGCTTCAGTCAGTTGAAGGATATTCAAGTGAAAAACAACTACATGCACATTCACACCGAGTTCGCGAAAACTTCTCCTCCGCTTACCATTATTCACTGTGGAAACGGTACTCGTATAAAACTCAAACATGCATCAAGGAAATTTTCCAGATGAAAAGGTTTCCTGGGTTCGAAAGCTGTTCAGCTACAGAGAACTTAGGGACTGTTCATTAATTATCCCTTGAGGGAGGCTTGAGGAAAAGTAGGAGGGGAAGGGGAAAAAATTTCACAGCCCCCCCCCCCCATTCTATCAAAAACAATCCCCCTCTAAGTCAGCAAAAACCATTAAAGCCCCCCTTTTTTGTGATAAACTTTTTCGAGGCCCCCCC
>WUAP02132809.1:10000-13549 GCA_015163945.2 Stichodactyla helianthus | reverse complement strand
CTGACGTTTCGGACGTTAGTCCTTCGTCGGAGTTGAAGGACTAACGTCCGAAACGTCAGTAAACAACCACCAATTCATACGGTGTTCAAGCTCATCACATCTATCTACTGTTTGATACAATAAATGGACCTTTTTCTCGTGGTTGCGTGCGCATCCAAACTTGACGGGCCACTAAATCTGAAAAACGCAAACTCTATAGAAATGAAAATCAAATTTTACAGTTAAAGAGGAAAATAATCAATCTTATAAAAAAATGTTGAAACATTTCATATTAACTGTTTGACAATTCTTAGCATAAAACTTGCGTTCTGGTGTCGTGGCCCATCAGGTTTCTTGGATTTGGATGAGCGCGCAACCTTGAGAAAAGGGGCTATTCGTATCATGGTCAGAAATTTGGCAAGGTATATCTTGATGTGAAACACTGATTGATGGGTGCAAACTAGGCGAACTGAAGTTCACTGAGAAAATTTTAAGCGGTACTTTGCTTTGCTATAGCTAGAGCGGATTTCGTTACCGTACTTAACCGTAACTGTAACTACGCGTTGTGAACGGAAGATTTACGCGAAAACAATGGGAAGCCATTTCAATGTTCAAAATGCACGGTGTACGTGCTGTAGGTCTGTTACCCAGTAGGTCTGTAGGTCCGTTACCCTGCGCAGCTTGAGTTTTCTTTCCTTTTTTCGACGACGCCGTTGCGCAATCGACAGCTGCTGCAACAGACTCTTTGAGTGCGGTTTTGATAGAACAAAAATTTGAGGTATTTATCAACTTGTCACCTTGCCCCAAACTGGTTATCAGTCAAACATGCCAAAAGATACTAAGAATTCATCTTTGAATAAGAAATGTCTGGTACCATACACATTATGTTATATTCTAACATCCTGTCTTGACAATGTAAGTTTTAGGTGCCTTTGAGTGGTTAGAGTTAAAGAATCCATTTCAGAGCTAAGGCGATTCATATTACACAACACAAGAGCTTGTTCAAACCAAAGGAACATATTGTGTCATCCACTTTACAAATTTACAAATGTTCCTAGCGGTATGTTCGTATTTTTCGCGGTTTGCGACGTCAAATCCTCAAGACTGTTGTGGATTCACGAGGCAGAGCAATAAATTTTTTAACAAATACGGAAAACGAGCTGCAAGAAACTATGCGACAAGAAGAAAAATGCATTGAAGCGCGCTCTTGCGCGAGTGATCACACAATCAACTGTGGTATGTACTTTGGTACACTGTAATGTCTAACCACAGCAAGTGCCACAATAAGTGCCAACACATAACTCATAAAACATACAGACTGCAGGTCATAATCTTACAGTGACAGTAATAAAGATTTGATATTACAAAACAAATGCAATCAATTGTTAAAATTTCAAAAAGAAAGACTTATTGTGAGCATCAATTTTCCAAAAAGTGACCACCACTTGATACCATATCAAACTGAGTCAATGAATGACACTGTGAACAGGCCTTAAGGGCATCTCATCAAAAAGACATCAGTATCAGATACAAGAAATCTTCTTTGCATGGATTAGGTCCCCAAAGTTGTATTCAAGACATTCAGTTATTCCACTGAGCATTGCAAAGTAACAGCAATATATTTCAGTATAGAATTACAAAGAACTAAGAGGGAAATGCAACACCATTTGATTTTGACATGTTCCAGATCAAAAATCTACATTATCATAATACCTAACACATATAACATCTGCTGATAGAGGTTAGTGGATGCTATCTGAAACGTCTGTCATACCCTTTACCTGGTTCCAGTTTGTAATACTCAGTTGTTTTAAATATTACTGTTAGCTAGCTAAATCCTACCCATGCCGAGTGAAGTATAGGGCAGTGCCTATCTCTGTTTCCATAGCCCTAGGCCACATGGCTACATAGGTAGTGAAAGCCACAGCAGGGGGCTGGTCTGCTGGTGGCTCCGTGTGTTTAACTTCCATACTCCATACCATTTATACTGAGTACCAAGCTGGCAGGCACTATGTTCCATTTTTAGCATCTTTGGTATGATGCGGCCGGGGCTCGAACCCGCAACTTCCCAGTCATGAGGTGCATACTCTACCACTAGGCCACATGACTGGTTATGAATATTACTGTTAACTGGATGTCTAATCTACACAAGCCTGTATTATCATCATTATACTAGCCTGCAGTGCTTTAAGGCAAAACTAAGATACACACCAACTCACACCATGACTGGCACCTCCAGGGGAAGGGTTCAGGAAGTTTGTAACCTGTACCCTCCCCCCGAGATTAGCTAATAAGTCAGTTATGGATTTAATATTATTTACTTTTGGTGCTTGAGTCTTGATCAAAAATGGTGCACCCCCTCAAAAAAGATCCTGCATCTACCTCACACCTCCACTACCCAAACTGTTGGGCAAACTTAATGCCTGTGCATGTCTCTGTATTTGCATATAATCTCTCCCCACACACAAATGCATTAAATATAATTTTAACTATACATTGTAAATAGTTTTCCAGGAAAGTCACTTTGATTACCTTTAAATCCCAGGCACCTACAATTTCATCCACAAATAGTCATAGTTTATTGCCACTTTGTAATTTTCAATTCAAATGGAAAAGAGGAATTAGGAATGAGGAAGAATGAGGGTAGGGGATGGGAATGGCTTAGAAAAATAGTTGGCTTGCTTTCGATCTATTAACTTTGAGAACTCAGATTATTAACAAAATACAGGAAGTTTGCCAAAAATTTGACTTAAAAAAAATTTTAAATATGTGCGGCAAATATGGGAAACTATGGAAATAATTTTTAAATTTGCATGACATATACTCCTAAAAACAAATCAGTCTATTGTAATCTTTTATGACATGCAATTATTTTCCACTTCTCTTCCTTTTTTTTTTCTTACTTGTAGCAGGATTAGTTTGGTGATTGATCAATGTGCCAAGAAGCCTCAGGATATATTGAATTTATTGGCACCCCACTGTGCTTTGCAATTAAGTGAGAGTAAATATTTAACTCAGAATATTAAAATATCAATGATAATTGTTTTAAATGAGATCCTGCTGAGATTTGAGAAAATTCTTTTTGAGTATCAAAAGGTATGGACAACATTGTATGGTCTAAAAATTACGCAAAACTAAAATCCTCCATATGTTCCTACATTTTAGTTTTTGTACATTTCAACACAGAAATTAAAAACAAGTTTAATGTCTATCAGACAATCTCTGGAATAACAGCTGTCACTTTAGCATAGCAGTTTGTATATCATGTTCAACCACTGCAGGCCAACTTCAGGAAGAAAATAACATACATTCAAATAGTTCTTGACAATAGATTCTTCGTTTTAGGTATAATAAAAAATTGATTGTTTTTGCATGCGAGTGAGTTTTGAATTAATAGAGAGACTAATAAAATGTGCTTGCTAAGATATGAATAGCCAAAACAAATCAACAATGAAAAATAATATAAAAATAATCTTGAAAAATAAGAACATCACAAAACAAAAGTCTTATCCTAATTGACTCAAAAATGTAAAACTCAATTATTATTTTAACACTAAAATGTTTATAATT
>WUAP02132809.1:0-5000 GCA_015163945.2 Stichodactyla helianthus | reverse complement strand
AATGTCATTCAGATAAATCTTCATGTGTTTTGCTAGATTCTGCTTTATACATCTACCATTTCCACTGCATTTCTTTTTGCTGCACTTCTCACTTTCTAGTTCAACTTTTTTGAAATAAGGACCAAGTGTAGTTTGAACATAATCGTTCAACTCGTGGCATATTTCAGGAGAAGTGTTCTCGTCTCTTCTGTTTCCCCACATCACGATGCCAGAGGCTCCCACTTCGGCTGCTTGTCCAATAGTATTCTTCAAATCCACCTGGTTTTGAAAGAAAGAAAAAAACAAGCATAATGAGTCTAATTTTTGGTACTGGTGCCAAAATACCATCTCCGAGGGCGGATGCCGGATTTTGGCTAGAGGGTTCGAACGATGACTGTAGATTTGTGACGGCCTAACTGAGGAAAAGTAAAAAGATAAAAAGACGCTTCCAGCTTCCTTGTCCGAGACAATCAAGATGGCCGACTAGCTGAAACTTTATTTTTAACAATCTCTACAAATTTTGTTTTGGCCGTGACCCAGGAAAACACCCGAGTTTGAAGTACGATGGCGTCCAAATAAGGCAATTTTGTATTGATTTTTGTTTTAATTAGGGGGTTTGTAGTTGTGTTTAGGGGGTTCGATTGCGGTTTAAGGGGCTCAGACGAATCCCTCGAGCCCGTCCCCCCCCCTCTCCCCAGATCCTCCTCTTCTAGCCTTTCTACTGCAGAGAGCTGTTCCCAAGAAAGGACAAAGAAAGAATTGAATCCTGTACGTGATGCATTATGGAAAATAAAAAAAATAAAAAAAATAATAATAATAATAAAAAAAAGTGGAGTTCTGCATATTTTTCAATACATACATTTGTTAAGAAATCATAATTTAGTGGATTTTTTTCGTAGATGAGTCTGAAGTACGGAAAGATAGGCACGAGTGCTCCACTGATAGAGTTCTTCGCCGCCACCCTCAGGGTCTCCAGTAAACGTCCTCTAACAAACGCTGCATTCGAGGGCGAGTTTTGTGGGAGGTAGATAGAAGGAAATAGAGCTGTGCTATCGGAGAACATCCAATGGAGCTGGTCATTAAAATACTTGTGCTGGAAAAAGAACGCACAAAGCTAATAATAACTCGGATTATATTATGATGTCAACACATATATATATTATTCTGATTATCGATAGAGCGGATTTCGTATGGTGGAAAACGCTAAGTCAAATTCGTAGCCGTACTACCGTTGCTACGAAAACAATAGGAAGCCATTTCAGTGCATACTGCATACCACACCGTGTACATGCAGTAAATCAGTACCGTACGTTTCTCACTCATACGAAACTGTTGCGCGCGTGTCGCCAGAGACGTCGCAGAAGTAGAGATGAGTTCTACATTCACGGGTGGACACACGGTTTCTCCATCGCAAGCAGCGTCAGGCAGAGTTGCAGGGAACGTGCGCATCGTGTGTCCAAGCCTTAAAGCCTGGTCCTCACTAGCGACATAAGCAAAAGCATTAGCAACATATGCAGACTCGGTATTGTACTGCTCATTAACGGTGCTTGTCTTTCTTACACCGCGGTGATCAATGCAATACTAAGTCTGCGTATGTTCCTTATGCTTATGCTTATGTCGCTAGTGGGGACCAAGCTTTAGAATCGCCGGTAGTTAACCCGCGCGGCGATTTTGCACCACTGCGAAAATCGCAGTGATTATCGTAAGAAAAATTTCGCCCGTGCAAACGGGTCATTACCTTGTCAGAGCACATGTAATTTGTATTCTGGTGCCCATAACAATCTGGGAATCCATAAAATCCCCATTTCGCCTTCGGTCGAAGAAACTTCCCAAGCTTAAGCGTTTCATGCATCATTCTTTTCGCATTGTTTTCAAACTGGTTTCGAGCCTGCGCAATCAGTTGCTCCATCGTCCAATCAGGATGCCGGGATTGCAAAATCTCGATTGACCGGGTTTGGTAGATTTTCTTGGTACCCCAGTTACGATCCCATATTGGTCTCCAGCCCTCCCAGTCAATAACGGCCAGGCCATGGAAGTCGGGGTCTGGGATCCGTTTAATGATGTCCTTCCTGGCTTGACTTAAGTGAGCATTTATGTCTATTAACTTTGTTTTAAACAGAGAGAAAAAAAAACAACATTTATTATTTAGGAATTGAACTTGCTGGGGCGTAAAATCTAAATTGTTTGAAACAGAGATGTTCTTACTAAATATTTCCATCGGAATAATCTTGAAAATCGAATTTTTATATTAAAAACGTCTTAGGCTCTTGAAGATTTATATTCATATTTTTCTTATAGAATTTGCTTCTTCAAATCCAGTAAAACCTAATAATGTTTTTAAATTTCCGTCATAACATGTAATTAACAGTAATATTAATAGAATCATTTTTTCAGAAAAAGACTAAAATTCTGAATTTACAATTAAGAACGTTCGGCTTTAACTTCCTAATATTAGACACTTTTTGGGGATCAATATTAAAAAGCGCATAAGAACGATACACTAGTTCTGGGTGTAGAGCGCTAATTATAAGAAATTTAGGTCATAATTGCATTTCATGGGATTTTTTCCATAGAAAGGACGTTCTACTGACCTGTTATATCTTAGCTTTTCAGTAGAATCGATTTTACCCAAAGAAAAAGCGCTTTATAATATTTATAATATATATAATAGGTATAATAATCAAGTATAACTGAGTATTCTGTCGAATTCAGTAACCTAAAAAGGTCATCAACCTTACGTTTTGGATCATCAAGCAATCAAAGATTAAAGGTGGCATGTTTTGACATTTTTACCTGGGGCATCCCGCCATTGTAGTTGCTCGTTCCATCAGCGTTGGTGAAATATGGATAGTAACCCAACTGTGCATTATAAAATACTACCACATATTTACCATTCCACGTTTGATGTGGGTTGGCAATTATTTGAAAATCCTTAAGTTCGATTGGGATGCTAAAATTCTTCAAACAACCACCTGTCGGTGCGTTCCACAGTGCCACAAACGGTTTACCATTAATGGGGAAATCTTCACATTTACAAAACGTTTCTTCTTCCTCACTAGAAACCATTAAAATCCCACAAAAGCGAAGTACAAGAATTCCTCGAAGGATACAAGGTAAAAGGCGGTTTTTTTCCATGTCCAAGTTTTGCCATTCTTGGCTATTTTGGCATCTTTTTTTCAGCTTTCAGTAAGTTTTAGTGCTTGACTGTTTTAACCTGCTTGGAAGCCATGAGGTAAGAATGGCTTATGGTTCATTGGGCGCTGTTACCTGTTGCCTTGGTAACGAATCGGGTTACCTGTTTGATGATTTGTGAAGCAGGGAAAGGGACACGAAACGAACGATGTGGAGTTGAAAACAAAAAAAATCAAACTTGAAATAGAACAAAGAATATAAGAAAGGCCAAGAGACAAAAAGAAAGCAAAAATTTAGAAAGAACGGTTTCATGATAGAATTGGAATTTAAAAGTTGGTTTTTGCAGAGGGAGGAAAACCGGAGAACCCAGAGAAAAACCCTCGAAGCACAGAAGAGAACCAACGAACAACTCTGCTTACTGTAAAGCGAGTCCTATAGTATTAAACCTAAGACCAAAGCACGTTTCCTAAAAGATAAAGAAAAAGAGAGGAATAAAGAAAAAGAGAGGAATAAAGAGAGAAAGAGAGAAAGAGGAAGACTAAAGAGTTAGAGGAAGATGCTTTCGGTGGTTAACCATAATGACACAAGATGATGAACAAGAATTGATCTCACAAAGGCGTTTATTACTGACAACAACAACAACGTTACTCTTCGCTACTTAACATATCGTTACATTACATTTTGTTACATTGCGTAATTACGTATGCACTTGTTGAGATATTGATTTTTAGTCTATCTGATGTTATTCAAATTCACAGGCAAATCAGCCAAAGATCTGTCATCTGAAATAGAAAAAAGCGTAAGAAGCGATAAATAAAAAGAGTGTCTAAAGCGAATGGGCAATGGAATATTATAACCTTTATACCCTCCCCCCCCTACATACATACACGTACATGGATTTTAGACATGTTTTTGATACGCACATATAGCTAATTCAATTAACTTTGTCGCTGAAAAAAGCCTAAAAGCTTTCATTTATCTTTTTTACCAACAAACTTCGCTGTAGGCTATCTAAGAATTAAGGTTAAGGAGTATATGTCCAAGTTGTAGAATTTGGGAGCATACAGTGAAATTTTTATTGTAATAATGTTACAATAAAAAAACCTTTCATGATTCCACTCTCAAATCTTAATTAGGCTTTTTTCGCAGCGATAACGTTAAGTCAATTAGCTATACATTGATGTTCAAGAGCTTTTAAGTGTGACTTCACTCGTGTGAAAAGTGACTTCCGGGCCCAAAATAAAAAGCAGTTCCGTGAAGATATTTCTTCGATTTTCTTGATAGCAGAAGTTTTTGTACAGAGTTTTGTTTGTAAAGGTGGAGGAGAAATTAAGGAGAAACGTTCTCGCTCTTTTTTGTTTTGTATTTGTTTGTTTGTTTGTTTGTTTTGCGTGGCTTGTGAGCACATGGCTCTGGAAATACGTCTTCCCTTACCTGGTCATTTAACCGGTCCTCGCAGTTTGATGGAGCCAGTTAACGAAACTACTCACTCTTGCAAAGACAGTATAATAACGTGTGTCGCAATGACGTTTGCCCCAGCTCACGATACCTCGCAATATCCATCTTCCACTTTCATAACATGCCAAAGGACCGCCACTGTCTCCTTGACAACCACCGCTGCCTCTTCCTCCTGCACATAACATGGTGTTATGGTCTACTTCTGTCGACACATGGTAATTCATTTGTGAACAGTGCCAATTCTGGGCGATGGGTAAGACGGCTTTGTGCAGTGTAGTGGCAGTTGGACCACCAGGAACTGTTCGGCCCCACCCTAAACATATATATAGAGAGAGTAGATAAACTAATGTTTTCCAAGCAAGCAAGCAAGCAAGCAAGCAAGCAAGCAAGCAAGCAAGCAAGCAAGCAAGCAAGCAAGCAAGCAAGCAAGC
>WUAP02132798.1:0-13550 GCA_015163945.2 Stichodactyla helianthus | reverse complement strand
ATTTGAATGATAATTTGTTTGATTTGAATGACAATAACTACCCCCCAAAAACATAAGGCATTATGGGGTATGCGCAAATAGAGAATTATTCCTTTGCGTGAACCATCTTAAGCAAAATTCCTTATTCCCAAGATAATGTATGATGCAAACACGTTTTACTCCTTTCGCGTCACTTGGTTGTTCGTAATGATGTATAAATGCATCGAGTTCCACGCTACTGCTCTAAGCGCATGCTCAAGGGGTATAAAAATGTGACACCATGGCTTTTGATTAGCATTTATCTTATCAAGGACGATTTTCATGAAATATCCCAGTTCATGTACCATTCAAGCAAAATCAAATCAAATGTACCAGAATATGGCTCATTTTACAACGTTTGGTCTCACTTCTTCAACAGGTGAGCATGCGTAGTTTGAAACTTGATGTGTGCACATGGCTTTCATGATAAGTATGTTTTGCGTATGCATGTGTGTGTGTGTGTGTGGGGGGGGGGGGTTGGGATGGAGAGAAGCATGTAGGGACTATGGCCTTCATATAGAAACCCATACAAGAGTATATGTTATCGCGACTCGTCATTCTTCAAGATCAAGTTATATTTAGAATCGCTTTTGCGCAACTAAAAATAACTTTGAAAGTGGTTTATTCTCAACACATTTTGCCTCCATTTTTTCTCTCCCCAAAAATCATGATCGATGAATTCTAATGCTAAATCCGGTAACTTTATTTAATTTGATTCACACACCTTTGGAAACTTCGATATCAGTACTTGTACGCAATTCTTTCTATTTCGACGGACTATTGGTTTTGTTATTTTCGTTTATGACATTCAAATCATGCCCGGATTAGAACGACACACACACACACAAAAAAAGAGAATTATGACGGGGACTGCGGAGGGGGCAGGGTATGTTCCGGTGCGGGTCTTCTTCATCCTCTCCCTACTATGAAACCCTTGTGGGGAACCGTCGTGACGGGTTTTAGCCGCCATTACCATTAAATCCTCGTTGGCAACAGCAGACCGCTTTGATAAACAAAATATGTAGACACGTGAGGGTTTATTGTTGTCCTTCCCCACACCATAGAAATTTTATTTCTATCAATAATAAAATTTATGAAAAATCAAGACACGTGCGACGGTCCTTTACCTTCCCCCTCCTAACTTCAATTTCGCGTCTCTTCCCAAAGCTAAAGATGATGTCAATGTTAATCATGTTCTATAGAAGATGCGGGTGGGTACTCCCTTTGTCCAAGTGGTAGGGGTGATCGGCGGTCGGTTTTGAAAAGGTACTCACAAATTAAAAGAGCTTTGGAGCCATGTTGATTTCAAGCACTACAAGGTACGTGTTTATATGACGTCTTGTCAAAAGAGAAGATTAACTTCGTTAAGCTGATGAAAAACTGATTGCACTGATATCGTTTACGATGGTCAGTAATGGATAACATCTTTCTAGTCTGTTCTTTAATGTTGTTCAGAAGAGAGTCGGAACCCCTAAAAGGTTCACACAGGAAATAAAGACCGCCGATCACCCGCTACTACTTGGACAAAGGGAGTAACCCCACCTCCCCTGTCGGGAATAAGCATTGCACACATTTGCACAAGATATGTTCTTCACTTAATAAATGTTCTCTAATAAATTTAGGGAATCAAAACGGTTCAAGCGTACTCCCCTAGATTTCATTAATGATTTCATTATTCGAATTTTGAGTTTTATAAATTAATTCTCACTCAAATTTTGTTTGGAAACGCACGCAAAATTCATATTGGCCTTCCTGTGGAGTTTTTCTACCTATTTATGGCACTCGATCGTTGAAGAATTCAATCAAAATGCGAGTAGAAAATAAATTTTGAAGAGTCTTTAGTTTCATTAGTGGAAACCGAGTGCGAATAATCAACTCAATATTCGAATAATAAAATAATGAGTCTAGGGGGTACGCTTGAGCTGGTTAATTTGATTGTAAACCTAAGTGATTTTTCTACAAGTATCAATCAAATACAATCTCACCGCGGGTTTTCATGCTCAATATCAAAAGTAACCGTTTAGATAAGTTACCCATTAGTCATGAAATGATGTAACTCAAGAAATCTAGCTAGTGAAAACGTTATCTTTCCATTCTAACAAATATTAGTGACTTCTTTCTTAAAAGCTGTTGACAACTAGATTTCTGGTATTTATTATAGATTACTTGTAGCTTGAAGAGGCCAAGCTTATCTCGCCTCTGTGATATATATAGTTGTTCATTACAGTCATCGTACTTACGTCAGCGTGGTTTGACTGAGGCCTCAGTTCTACGTGCGCCGCCACACATCTGAACCTCTTACTCCTTGGCGCAATCGATTGTAGGAGACTGTAGAGCTTTCTGAATGAAAATATGAGTACGTTCGCATTCATTTACTTTCAGTAACAGCTAGTCGAAGAAAGTTACTATAAAAGAACGGCACGGCAAACTTCGGTACCTGGGGGCTTCCATATTGCGACACGGCACTGCGAACTTTTACCGTATGACAAAGCAGGTATAACATAACTTAATAACTCGAATCTTTTTTTTTTAAAGCCCGTTTACATGCGCAATAAGAAAAGACTGGCACGGCACGGTACAATTAGGTAAGTTACCTTCTGTTTTGCTGCACGGCACTGTTAAAGGTTCGGGCACACCATGCGACGTTCCCTACGATGTCGCTTGCAATCATTCGATTTCCCCGTTGCAAGGCAACGTCGCATCGTGTGTCCGAGCCTCAACTTCCATCTTGTAAACGAATCACTCGAAGGAAGACTTTGGCACTCGTACTCGCAAATTTGAGGTTTTAAAGCTACCTCGTCGCAAATTTTACCGTACAGTACCGTGCCGTCGTCTTTAATAAATTTTGCACGCATAAATGAGAGCTACAATACGTCATGCTGCTTGATAACATATTCTTTTTATTGATCGATAATGATATATTGCGGTAGACTCGTTTTCCAGGGGATAACAACTGGACTGCAGATCAAAATCGACAGACATGCCCATCTTACCCATTCCACGCAGCTGTCATGCATTACCTTATCCTTTACTTTATGTTTATCGCTGACGTTACGGCATCGCGGCCATGTTGATGGTAAGGTACTTTAGGCTCTGTTATTGACCTCCAACATGGCCGCCATGTCTTTGTCTTGTTGTTGTAAACCATCATTCATTACATCATTTTACTGTGTTTTCATTTATAGACCCATTTAGTGTACGCGACTTAGAAAGAAGTGATTGCGGTTAAATGTGGTTGCACCATCAGGTTAGTGGGGGAAAAAACCCCTAAACTGACTGATATAAATAGATATAAAACATATATAGGATTATCCCGTATCTTTTCTTATCTCCCCGTATATTAATTGTGGTTAAGTGACTAACTTTTTGTCCACCGACACATATTGCTAGCTACGGCGCCTATTCTTTTGTGTATCCCATGGACATACAACCAATTACATTCATACTCTACCTGATCGAACTTAACTTAGTAGAATTTTTGAATGCTTACGCGCATGCGTGTACAAAAATAAGTTGCCATGGTTACTTTATGAAATAACAAGAAGGTTTTTTAAGTTTTGTACTTCAAGAGAGCAATCGAAAACCGTTAATTTAATTCGGGACACTAAACATTTCCTAGTGCCTTATAAAACTGGGATTTAGATTTATTTTGAAACAAGGGGGTTTACATTTCCTGTAGAGCGTCTTTCCTGTAGATAGTTGGTACCCCGCGTAGAAGGAAGTAGATCTGACAACCCCTAGAATCATATCAACAACAACAACTTTATTTGCACTCTGGTATCTTACACTGATTCAAAAGAAAAGAAAAAAGAAAAAAGAAAAATAAATAAATAAAATTTCAGGTCTTCAATTTTCAGTTGCATTCTCCGTAAACCTTTGTAAGCTCATTGCTGACCGATCTGACTTATTTGTTAGGGTACAGAACAACACGCTCGTTAGGCCGTAACATCCAAGAGTAAATGCAACGCGCGATTAATTCAAAATCATCCCCAGAAAGTCCACGAAATTCATGATTTTCATTCTGCTAAAATCTTGCGTGGAACTGCTAATTAACGAGAAATCGTATGCAAATTTCTTTTTACAAATGTAAAGTCGGCTTGGTCCAAACTACCGCTATAAATTATTAATTATCACTTCGACGCAAAAAGTAGTACTTGACCGATGAATGAATTCGTATGTTCATTGAATCATTACGCGATTCATTTTGGCCATCAGTGGTGTAGATAATGTTAGGCGGGTTGTGCGAACTCATCTGTTATGAATTAACAGAATTTCAATTTTGGTAAGTAAAATTGATGCTTCAGTAGCGTAACAAGAAATTCAGGAAATCGTATTTTAGCGTGATGGTAAAACAGAGCTTGGATAGGGAATTGATATGATGGCCATTTGGAGCTAGTCATACGAAAATCGACGAGCGCTGACGACAGTTGAAGCTTAGCTAGTATTCTTCCAAGAACTCATTGAAATAGCTCTTTCCTTTCTATTTTAGTAGATAACTATGAAAATTAAAGAAATTGCTTTGCAGAATCAGTGGAGTTGACGACTGCACTATTTTAGACTACTCTGAGCGAAAAATTTCACATAATGACTGAACGTGCGCCACACTGACAACATTTCTGAATCCAAGGTGAGTAAGTGTTGCGTACAATAAAAATCACTTTACGTTTATCCTTTTCATTTGATTCCTAATTTGTTTGTTCAAACCCTTAGAATAAGAACAAAATCAACTGCGCTTTTTGTACTAGTTTAATCCCAGTCACTGAGAGCATTTAGGTTTCCATTTCTTAATCGTTGTCACCAAAGTATAAATATTCTATATTTCATTTTAACGCGTTTATTAAATAGAAAATTGAATTCAATTTGGTGTTCTATTTTGACTTGTTTTTTGTTTTGTTTTGTTTTGTTTTTTTTTTCTTTTCTATTTTTCTATTTATGAAAATCGTTATGATTTCTTTGCGTTTGCGGACGGAACAACTGATTATACTTGACACCAAAATCTCCGTTTGAACTTTTTTCATAAAACCCATTTCTTTTTCATTACTATAATGGCCCGTGGAGTGTAAAAAGAGCTCTTTTTAAGTACAAGATAACTGCTGTGCTTTTATAGGCTCAAACAGATAAACAAAGAATGCAGAATCATTAAGCCAACAATGACTCATTCAGTTTCTCCGGATTTACTGCCGTTCTTCTTTGAATCATTGAACACACACTCCTCCTATTTCTATCAATGTTTGTTTCTCTTTAGACGTCCATTGAACGTGTTTTCTTTCACAGATCAATCGATTATCAAACATTCAGTCAAACCATGTCCACCCGCGAACAAGAAAACGTCCTCTTTGAGGCCGCAAAAAGCGGAGACAAAGCCAAACTTGAACAGCTTTTGGAAGAGGGAATGAAAGTCAACTCTAAAGACAAGGTAATTTAGCACAGTTATTCTGATGCTACCTACGATTAGATAAACATTGGTTCATTATGTCGAACCACTGCTAAATCTCGCCATTTTTCCTTGTTTGATTACTATATCGAGAAACAACATGAATAGCGATTGTTACGAACACTATTTCGGATAATTATTTTTAAGATTTTATTTGCAGAAGATATTATTGCAAAAGCTTTGATTGTACAGCTATTTCAAAAAAAGTTGTCCTCGCCAAAGAAGATAAGAGATAGACGATAGGTCATATCAAAACTATCTTATGAACAAATGATGCTAATGACAGTGACTAAAAGTGCTAAAAATGGCTTCTTTTTTTGTTGCCAGCAGCACTGAATATCTCAATATTAATCTAATGACAGAATATTGTTCTATTTACATAGACCCAGGTCTTGGAATGACCTTTCTCCTATCGCTATATGTCACTTGGCGATGACAACCATCTTTGGAATAGGTGTATATCCATAAAGTTCTCGCATCCTATGCTATCCCATCCATTCACTTTGAATTGATTGGATTGCTATTGTATTCTACACACCACACTTGACTTGTCTATCCTCCAAAAAAACATTCCCATTATCTTATTCTTCCTAACTATTTGATCTGCTAATTCAAGGGATATCCCACGGCTGAATAAATCTCAGCTTTTCTCCAGTCTTCAATTCTAATCTTTTTATGTTACGAACAGTTAGAGCGGACTAATTATTTTGCCGTTTTTTTCTATCACTGACAATTTTCCTCTACCATGCCAACACAGCATTTACTAGACATACAACGGGTTCGCCGTCATCGTAGCCGGTTCATACAAGAAAGGGAGCCGTATGCGAGAAATAAAGAATAGAGCTTCGAAGGAACCTCTACCTTCGTATTAGATTAAATGCGTCATTAGTATTCAGTGGTACTTGTATCTCCTGTCCTTACATGCTCAACTATTTAGCTTTTTTGTTTAAAACTCTCACTATAATTATCCGGCGTCAAAAGCATTATACTTTTTTAATGATATTTAGCTATTATTTCTTCCGCTTTACTTGTCGAATTAAGAAATGGTTAAAATTGTTTCTAAACATTTGTTATCGACACTGTACGTATTTGAAAAACTTACGGCATGGAAATTGAATTTTTCTTTCAAAGCAAAGAGGCTTGTTAATCGGAACGAAAAAAAGATTTAAAATCTAGTCGCTGACAGGTTTAGTTTAAAAACTCGTCATAGCCTCATTCTGTATTTTTCATACATCATCTTGAGAATAGCTCATGAATATTGATGTTACTACTTTAATGATATGGAGTATAAATCATTTTCTATCTGTCTATAATTGTTTTGCATTTGTACGAGATTTCCTAAAACTATACGATCCACTATACGATAAACTTAATAGATTACACTGATATACAAATACACCAATTTCAAAAAAACGTTGTCACAGCTGAATGCAACAAGCCAAGTCCATAAGGCAGAAATTCAGTAATTCATCCATTTTAGATGCAGTCTTTTTACAATGGTAGGCTGATGTGCTTCCCAAGATCAAATGTGTGTCCGACTTGAAACTTAGCTAATATCTTGAACACAGACGCTTGCATTCGGCCTCGATTTATCGCTTGTTCCTTTTGCCTGCGACAACGATTTTTGAAATAGGTGTATATAGGTCCGTCTGGTTCTCTCTAGTGAGATTCAGACACCATAATGCGTTATCATAATGCACAGTAGGTACAGTACAGAAATGATAGCCTCATAGTGTTAAGACTTTATGAGTATGTTCATCGATAAAGACAAACTAAGATGTGCCAATATATGATTAATCTACGATGATAAACTACTAACATATTACGTCTTCCATAAAAACTGACTCTCTCGCTCTCAAAATATTCTTTAAAACTTGCGCGTCGACTGCAGACTAAACCACTAAGTGTCAAATAGATATCTTTCAGAGTGAGGCTTCTTTTCTTGCTTTCTTTTTCTCCCAAAGTTTCAGTTTTCTGGCGCTTCTTGTTAGAAATATTTTGTCCACCATGTTTTATGATAAATTTAGAGGGATCAGAGAGTTGGCTTTGCGGTGTTAGTTCTTTTAAGGCTTTTTCATATTATCTGAGACATTTTGTTTAAACCATACTGTGTTTTGAAGAGGGGGTGGTTTAACCGTCCAACCAAAACGTTACCAAATCCAGACAGTTTTCCTAAAATGCCACTAGACATGGTAGACTGTGGTTGACATTTGGCTGAGATATCCGCGGATATAAAGAACTTATGTCAGAAGCGGGGAAAAAAGGGAAAAAAAGAAACCATGAGGTCGGAACGAAAGTGTGGTTATAGCAAAGGTAATATCATCGAATATTTATGCGGGTAAACTATCTTCGGTATCTATTGAAAAATTGCTTAGATTGGTTTTAGGGTAAATGGGTTATAGAAATTGAAAAAAGTATAGGATTACAAAAACAAACAAAAACAGAAGCACAAAACCCACAAGCATGTAAAAGTCAGCCAACCAACCCACCAACCCACCCACCAACGTACCAACGAACGAACCCTCCAACCAACGAACCAACCAATCAACCAATCAACTCACCAACCCACCAACCAACCAACCCATAAGACCACCCACCCACCCACCAACCAACCACCCAACCACCCAACCACCCAACCAACCAACCAACCAACCAACCAACCATTGATCGAGCAAGTTGGCTTGATATTAATAATATCTCGATAAAGAATGTAGGATTATCTAACACGAAGTATATTTATGTCGGTAAACTTTTTCATGTCAATCTAATCTAAGTTTCTGAACTTTTTTTTTTTCCTCATCACGTTTTATGTACAATCATTCACCGCAAAAGGTAGCAGACAATAATAGTTAGGCATCTCATTACTTTATTTCATTTTTTAAAATTGTATTATATTTTAAGTAAGTAGAGAAATCGAAAAACTATACTAACGCGTTTTGAGAATATGAAGAGTTTTGAGGAAGAAAACAAGCAGAACTGGCATAATAATCTCATTTTTTAGTGAAATAAAACACTAGAATGCGCTATGCAAGCATTTTAATCTCATTTTGGTTCTAAAATCACAGGCCTACTTAGTATATTACTTTTTCTTTAATATTCGTTGGTATAGCAACCTCGATGATATCAACAGATTCTTTTAATCAAAACTGCAGCGCACTAAAGAAACCCTGCTGAACTCACAGCAAGATGTCGCAGCAAAGCCATCGGAAGAAGCGACAGCAACGTAACCTCTAGAACTCTGTTCTCCGATTTTAATTAGTTACTGACAACCACCAGAGCAACCGTGATCACTCTCTCGCTCAGCTGTGGTGTAATAAACCATGCCACTGTGTGTCAAATATCTTTGAGCTGAGATCATTACAGTCAAACCAGCTCAAGTGTACCCCCTAGACTTCATTGTTCGAATATTGAGTTGATTATTCGCTCTGAGTTTTCATAAATACGACCAAAGACTTCCGAATTTATAATTAATTCTCTGCTCGAATTTTGATCGGAAATGCACACAAACTTCGTTCTGGTTTCTGTGGAATTTTCTTACCTATTTGTGACACTCGTTGAAGATTTCAATCAATTAAAACGCAAGTGAAAAAATAGATTTTGAAGTTTGGAGTCTTCGGTTTTATTAGTGAAAATTCAGAGCGAATAATCTCCATTGGAATAATAAAATCATTAATGGTGTCTGGGGGAAGGGTACGCTTGAGCTGGTTTGACTGTAATACTGAATACTCACCTTGTATTTCGGGAACCAATAGAAGATTGAACTGAGAAAAAATGAGAAAATAAACTAAAAATGGAAAATTGACAGAAAAAAGGAGAAGGGATGGAAGATTGACAGAAAGAAAGAAAAGGGAAGTGTAAAAATAAAACGATAAGAATAAATGCTGTTGATGGAAGGAAGGAAGTTGCTGTTCAAGGAAGGAAGAAAAGAAAGAAAGAAAGGGGAAAAATATATATGAAATGATTCATCATCAGTGAATGAATGAAAATAATAATAATAATAAAAAAGAATGCTGAAAAAACGATCAATAGAGAGAGACAGAGAGAGGGAGGAATAAATGAATGAATGAATGAATGGATGGATGGATGGATGAATGAATGAATGAATGAATGAATGGATGGATGGATGGATGAATGAATGAATGAATGAATGGATGGATGGATGGATGGATGGATGAATGAATGAATGAATGAATGAATGAATGGATGGATGGATGGATGGATGGATGGATGGATGGATGAATGGATGAATGAATGAATGAATGAATGAATGAATGGATGGATGGATGAATGGATGAATGGATGAATGAATGAATGGATGAATGAATGAATGGATGAATGAATGGATGGATGGATGGATGGATGAATGAATGAATGAATGAGTAAATGAATAAATAAGGAAAAATAAGGGAAGGAAAGTGGAGAGAAGGGAAAGAGAACGAAGGAGATAAAGACTGCAAGAGAAGGGAGATACGTGATATCTTTTAAACGTGTGTTTGAGGAAGTACTAAACAATCGAAAAAATGAGCAATCGAAAATGAGCAATTACGTTTCGAAAATAATGCATAGTATTCTATATACTGTTTGCTTGGGGCTGATGCTTTTGCGATAGATCTTATTACAGACCTCTTTACTTTTACAGCTTTCCACGTGTCATCCTCTTGGGAATAAGATTCTTTGTTTGAGGTTCATCCATATTGACAGGGACGGATCCAGGGAGGGGCAAAGGGGGGCTGTACCCCCTCCCTCCTTCAGCCATATATAGTTTTATTTTATCAAAGTAATGAATTTACAATAAAAAGAGCCGTTGTTCACGTTTGTTTTGAATGGTGATGTTGCCTGACTGTTGACTCTTTTAATGAAAAGCGAATTCCATAAAGAAACTATGGGTGATTTAAAAACGTTTAAGAGAACGTTGGTTTTGTTCCTTGAAGTTCTGTAGTGTCATTCGCAACATTCGGTCAAGCCCCCCCCCTATATTTTTGGCTGCATCCACCCCTGATTGATGCATCCTCTCAAGCGTTTCCGAGAAACAAAGAAACAAAACCCAAGAGAATGACACGTGACCTGAAATGGGAAAACATTACACCCAAAGTGAAGAGGTCTATTGGGGTGGCAAGAAAGACTTTAAAGTAATTTCTGCCTTAATTTCTTTTAAAATTTTTGTCGAGAATCACGAAAGCAGCAAGATGAAGCTTTACCTGAACTATATGCTGGTCAGTCATAACTTTTTGATTTGAGGATTACTTAATTCAGTGAACAGTTAAGTTCGTTATGGAACCACGACATCCTTTTGACTTCTTGAGGTTAAATTTTGGCTTTAAGTTTAGATTTTGGGCCTGGTATTGGGTTGGTGGGTAAGGATTAGCAATTCAAGTTGGTATGAAAGAGAACGCCGACACTGAATGGGATTAAAATAGAAAGTGGATGATCACGTAGATGGCTTCTTCCTTCTTTCCTTCCTTTCCGTCCGTCCGTCCGTCCCTTCTTTCTTTTTTTCTTTCTTTCATTCTTTTCTTTTCTTTTCTTTTTTTCTTTCTTACCTACCTAACAACCTAATAATTTTGGAGATTAATTATGGTTTTTCATTCTTCACGTGGGAAAGGGCTAAGTACCTTATTTAGACTAGTTCTTCAGGGCCAAGGTTATGTTTTTTGTACATGAAATAAAAAATATTTTCGAACCGTAATACGATTAAGTTTGCGCACGCTAGGGAAAAAAAACAAAAAAAACAGCACAATCAAAACAAATACATACTGCAACCTTGAACTTGCTCAGCAACAGATAATGAAATTTCCTGAAACTCCATTTTTTGAATATAATTTTGGCATCTAGCTTAAGCTTCTTTTCAAGTTTTGATCAACCTCTTATAAGCTCAGTCTCACGCTTGTTCAACACATACTGCTCGACAACAGTATGTTCATGTCGGTGTTCAATTTTAATGTTCTTTTATGGATCATATTTCAATAAACTTTGCGTTTTTGGGGCTTTAGAAATGAGTGGGTGAGATGGTTCATCACGTACCGCTTGGCGATAGTTCGACAGCGTTCAGTTTTGACTTTCTTTATTGATCATATTTCCATACATTTTAGATTTTGTGAGCTTGAATAACATCTAGAAATGATTAGATAGGATGTGTTAAGATTGCTGTCATGGTAACAGAGTGAACGAGAAACCACTCCAAGAAAAATAAGGCCAAGTGGCTCAAAAAACATACAATAATAATAATAATAAAAGAGATGTAAAGTGGTGCCAATTAATTGTTTGATTTTTTTTTAAAGAGAATGATTTCTAATAATTGCTGTTTATTCCAAACATGAGGAAACAAGCAGAATTATAAGCCATGCAAATTTCAACGTTTGATTTTCTTTACTTAGTTACATTGTTAATTGTTCATTTCTTTCTTTCTTTTCTTTCTTCTTTGTTTTTCTCTTTTTCCTTTTCTTTCTTTTTCCTTTTCCTTTTCCTTTTCCTTTTCCTTTTCCTTTTCTTTTTCTTTTTCTTTTTCTTTTTCTTTTTTTGTGCGATGTGCCTTTACTGGTTTGTTTCCACTGTTTTTCAGATACTTAACAGTTTGAAAACAGCAAAACTTAAAAAGAAAGAATAAAAAAAGAAAGGAAGGAAGGAAGAAGGGAGGGAGGGAAGGAGGGAGGAAAAAAGGAAGAAAGAAAAAAAAAAAAAAAAAAAGAAAAAAAGAAAAGAGAAAAAGAAAAGAAAGAAAAAAAAAGAGAAGAAGGAAGTAATGTTATACTGAGAATATAACCAAGAAACAGACAAATATACGGCTAACGGCTAACGAAACAGTAAAAAAAAAAAACAAAAAAAAAACAAACAAACAAAAAAAAAACAAACAAAAAAAAACTCGATAATAGATATAAACGAATGATATCGCATTTAATGATACCACTTTCACTACCGAAGAGAGAAAACACAACGAGTATAACATATGAATTATTTACACAATCTCCTTCATCGTCTTGGCACTTGTTTGATCATTGTTGCCAAAAGATTTAACGGAAATATCAAACAAAAACCACAAACATTTTCACTGACTCTGGCCAGACACGACCGCGTTTATTGTTGTCGTATTCAAAAACTACTAGAGTTACCAGGAGAGGTTATATTGTTGTTTGATAATGACATAATCTTTCTTTATTTTACTTACCTGGAGTCTAAAATATTAGCACTTTTCAGGGCCCGCGGAGCGTATCAAAAAGCGGGGGGCTGGCAGTATCAAAAGTTAAGATAACTTTTGTTTTCTTTCCAAAAAGGGGGGGGGGGGTCTTGAGCCCCTCCAGCCCCTCCCTCTCCGCGCCCTGCTTTTAACATGGTAAGGTTTTCTTAGTTTTGTCGCGCGTAGGAATAATTATAAAAGACTGACTTTTCGGCTGCCCTTGTGGCTACCTTCATCAGAAACTGTACAAAAGAAATATATTTCAAAATATGAACGTTTTTTTCAAGTCAAAATATTTTAGGTGTGTCGAATTGAGGAGTTTTTCCTTTATTTTTTGACTATTTTATCTATGTTTATGGACCCACAAAGAAACGTGAGTAATCGAGAAAATCTGCGGGAGAGAAGATTACCGTACGATGTCACCTTGGTAACTTTTCTACCCTGAAGGTTCTGGACTATCATTGAGAAAAATAGAAAAGTAGAAAAGTAGAAAAGTAGAAAAAAGTGGAGTGACAATTTAAAGATTTAGACTTAATTGATGATTTAATTTGCCTTGATATTTAATAAATGATTATCTGATGGGAATTTTCTTCCATGATCTAACGTTTACTCACTAGTTTAGATTCGATGGCACTAGAAGAAACTTAAAATATTGCTTTAATTTGTTGATTGTATATCTTAATGTCGGTCTAGAACATGTATAGAAAACGGCGCGCAGCATATCATATGGGATCATGATGATGACAACGATTTAATGTGATGATGAGATTATAATGATGATGATGAATGATTTGTGATAATGATGATAATGATAGTGATGATGATGGTGGTGATAGTGGTGATGATGGTGGTGATAGTGGTGATGATAATGATAGTGATGATGATGGTGGTGATAGTGGTGATGATGGTGGTGATAGTGGTGATGAT
>WUAP02132797.1:0-29156 GCA_015163945.2 Stichodactyla helianthus | reverse complement strand
TTGAATTGACGGCCTACAGCATTTTCCGGCTTTTTTCCCAGTAATTTTGGGGGGTCTTCGTTTTTAGGTCTTCGGTCTTCGTTTTTGGGTCTTCGGTCTTCGTTTTGTACCCACCCCTAAGAACATGCGTAGATGATAATTACGTCACAGTGAATGCTTTGACTCATCCCACAAGGAGGGGATGCAAAGAGATCACCTGATGGCTCTTGAGCTTGCAAACTTTGGAGCCGTGAGAGCGGGGTTGACAATAAGCCAAGGTCTCACACCAATAGACTGCTAAATAAGTGGTCTTTTGCTGAGACGTGCTTCTAGTACTATTCGCAATCCTGCCACGGATACGTTGATACTTCTAATTACAAATTCAAGAGATATATCTAGTTATAGACCCGGGTCTACAACTAGATATAACCGTCATAAACATATTCATCGGGATATAACCGAGATACATCCCGATGAATACAAAAGAAAACCGTGTCCAGTGTGCAATAATATACAAGACAACCCCACAAACCATCAATCTTATCATTCCTTTCGTTCCTTCATAGCAGTGGAGTCCATGAGGAAAAACTGCTCACCAAAGGTTAAACTAACATCTGCAAACTTTCCAAAACTAGCCCACCCAGGTTTATTTTACAATAACAACAGTATATCTAATATAACTAGATTGATACAAACCGGTTCAAAGAAAAAAAGCGACAACGTGAGTTTCATTGGTACCGGCTTCCGTTCTTTTGCCATGATAAAAAACGATAGCATCTATGCGGTAGATAGTTTTTATTGGATTTTTCTTGATAGTTCCTCAATTCAGAGGTCGATAACCCCACTTTCCGTTATTTTGATATTCCAAGTCATTGTTATCTTTTCAGTTGTTTTGATTTGTTTTTCTTTTCTATATCGCGAGAACACAGATTTCACATGCCAAATTTGCTCCTGTATTTATTTATTCCGATATGAGTAGAGTATTCTTCTTCGTTTTATTAGTTCCTCTGATTTGATAGTCTTATTTTCTAGTTATTGTTCATATCAAGACACGTGGTTCAAATAAATTTTTGGCAAAAAAACCCGTGCGCGTAGCCACGTGTTCTTGATCTGTTTATCTTGATGCTGTATTGCAGTGAAGGATATATATACCGATCCTTCTCTTCACATCCACAGAAGAGTTTATGATGAACTTTCGCATTAGGTAAGTTGATCTCTTAATTCCCTGCTAATTCTATAAAAAGTTAAAAGGGCATTTAGAATAGTGTCATGTTTCAAAACAGGTAAATGAAGATTCCTTTTCAAGAAAAAGATGATGCACGTTTTTTATTAATAAGAAAATGATATTTACAAGCTTAAATTCTTTAAAATGGCATCTTGTGTGGAATAGCTATGTATATATTAGAATATATGATGTTAGCATCAAATAATTTAACTAAAACTAAGAGATGCTGAAAGATAATTTACAAACAATAGTAAAAAAGACCCAACATTGAGTCATGAGTGATGTTCATTCAACTTGCCTTGGATGACATCACAAAAGTAAGTGTGTTTATGTTAGAACATATCTACAGGTTTTCATCACAGTCCACTGCATGGGTATAACTAATATAAACAAAAGTTTAAAGAAACTTGTAATGAATAATGTTGTCTTGAAATAGGAAACACTTGATCCCATTTTTCTGTCTTTGGAATTCTGCTAACTAATTTAAACCATTAGCACATTTGATGCTCTTGGTTTAAAATACCCTAGACCATTATATCTAGCAATTGCTCTTGGTACTTATTTGTAATCATAAACTTTAACTACAAAAGGTCTTAGAGAGTGATGACTTAGGATTACCTTTCACTACTAGATGAAGTGTTTGAATATTTTATGTTCTGAACATGCATGAATAGCTAGTAACCTGTAATATGCTTTACAGTCCACTTAGAAGGTTTAAAAAGAATTTCAAATTTATATCAAACTCTCCTTTAGTTATAATTTAGATTTCAATTTGAATTTAAACTTTAGTTTCTGGGCCATCAGAGCCAATGGGAAAGGATTCTTTAATTTTCATTATGGAGGCAGCAACCACTGGTCCTATTTTGTTGTAGTACTCGGGTGTTCTTCCCCTAGAAAGTTAAGAACAATACATTTATTACCAGTATATTGGCTATGTAGTTTGTAATTGGTGAATGTGCTACTACTAGAACAACAACAAAAGAATAGAAGATGAAATATGAAATGTAACAAGCTGCTTTACAAATTTCTATACCTTAGATCTATTCTTGTAATATGGTTGAGTCTTGATTGCCCATTACCAATTGGTTCTATCAGATATCTTTGTGCTAAGACAGTGGCTTGTACACCCTGTGTAATGGGTGCTTCTGGATGGCTTACTGATGTGCATACCAAGGCGTATGCCCCATGGTCTAGATTCCTCCTTCTGGCCCTAGAATCATTTTATTTCAGTTGTACATATTAAGTTATTACTCATTAAGTCAAGGCATGAATAACCAGAGGACAAAAAAGGAAGGAAAAAAACCCAATTATTTCTAAAACCATAGGGTTGATAAACAAGGCTTGAATTTTCATATATATAATGCATGTTAAGTGCTTCAGGTTTCTTACCTGAGCACTACATGTGTTCTCTTTGGTTGCAGTATCATTGACTGGGTCACATAGTGAAAGATATCAATGTCCTCTGAGATCTTCTCTACCACATCCCAGGTCTCCAAGTCTTCATCCCAAAGATGTCTACAAAAGGCAAGAATTACAACTGTATATAAATTTATATTTGAAGCATCTTTCCATACTTAATATATAATATATAAACCATGATAATGCCAGAAACTTAGTACATGAGATCATTGTGTTACTAATCATGTACATATTCACCTCTCATCTGTGATTCTTCTGAGAACATCTTCTGGAAGAGCATCAATTTCTATTACTCCCCGCCAGAGTCTCAGAGGACATCCATCACAAATTTTCTTGTAAGAAATGTCTACTTGGTTTTCATGCCATGGATGAGAAACCCATCCCTTGAACTTGTCTTTGACTTCCTGTTTTAAAAAATGTGAAAAATCATTATGTACCCTGTAATTTCTTTTCTGTACACTCATAACAGAAAAAGAAAATGTGTATTTGATATCAGTACAAAGATGAATCGATTAGATTCTAGCCATTCTAGATTAGCAGGGGCAGAAGCAGGAATCAAAGAAAGGGGCTGCCAGAAAACTTTGTCCTGATACAAACCTTCATGAATGTATGCAAAGCAATAAAAGTCATATATTGTTTGTGACAGCATTTTTATCACTTAAAAGGAGGGGAGGGCATGGACCCATTGGCCCACCCCTGAATCCATCCCTGATTAGGTATTTCAAGTTAATATAATTCCCTACCTTCATCAAGCCAGTAATACAAGATTCAATGTAGGTGTTGTAGTCATCTGATGGATTGGACTTGTTTCGCCCCAGCTTTTCAAGAGGCACAGGTTCACCTTGCTCAATGAAGGAAAACCTACTTTTTGTCAAGGTGTCTTCAGGAACCTGAATCACAAAACAGCACAATCATTGATCTTGTTTACTTGGTGTAAAAATAGCAATTTTTTTTACTTACCGTAAATATTCTATCTACTTCCATTATCATATGAGTTAGACATTCGTGTGCAGCCTAAATAAGAAAACAAAATGTCAAGATAGGAAAGGATAATAACATCATAGTCAATAAATTTATTCAAACTTACCAAATTATCATTAAGCTCCTTGGAAGCTTTGTTCATTGGAGTTCTTTTCTGCCTCTTTGGTGCAGAAGGGTCTTCCTTGCTACCACACAAGTGAAAAAGTGATGGTGCAAAACAAACACCAAGATTCTTCTCATTCATCTAGAAATCAAAAATCAGTAGAAATAAAACTAATAATCAGATAAGTTATTCTAGAGAAGAAATTTATTTACCTGGTTAACAGATGCATTAGCAGCTATCTCGTTAAGGAAAAGGAGCAGTGTTTGTAGAGCTTCTCTGTTCTCATCAGGCATCAGAAGTACAGCACCTTGTAGGGCTTCTAACCTCAACTCCTCTGGGATGTCTGAATTATAAAGATTATAATGATTTTTAATTAATTGGTTTAGCAGAAGGACATAATATTTGAAATATTAGGGAAATATAAGAATGGTTGCCTTGGAAACAAAAATTTTTTATTTGTTTGATATTCCACTTACGACTGTAAATTGCAATGAAAGTTTCTGCAAGTTTAGAAGTCAAGATGGGGTCTGGGAGATCTCTGAAGTACTCTTTCAACATATCTGCCAGGTCGTATGGTGACATTCCATCAAAATCTGTTAGATCTGCCAAGCAATGTAAAAAAAGGGTTTAGTAAATAGCATGTTTAATTTAAAAGGACAGTCTATTAGCACCTTTCAAAGATCTTTCATAGTGATATATCTAGTATGATTGCAAAGGTACCAATAATGTAATTAATCATTAGTACCTTGGTCACTTTCCATCATTTCTTTCAAGTTTTGGATACGTGATTTTCCACCAGACTTTCTAAAGATGCCTACAGCCTCGACTCCTAAAAACATTAACCAATGTCATTGAATATTAAGAGGCCATTGATATTTATTACAGGGTGAACAATACAGTTATTATATATATTTGGTTGTGCAGGGAAATAAAGCAAATTTCATGGAGAAAAGAGGACTTGCAGTATTAAATATTAAATGTATATAAATATTGATTTGTCCAAGTATGTGCTGTCTATCCTGACATAACAGTGCTCGATACACAGAAGTGCAGAGTGTTATACTATATATATATAAATATTGATTTGTATTTTAATCGGTATCAATAAAGACACATTTATTGCTATTATTTTTAGTGTTAAGTGACTGCTTGTCTCTTAACATTTTGGTCATTTCCTGAATACAGTGTGTTTTTGTTTGTTGACAGGCATAATTGCTTCCTCAAAGGATATTGTGTTAATTGGCTTTCCTGTTAAGTCAATTTAGCACAATATATCGCCCATTGATTATTTTAAGTGTTAATTGATAGGGTTTTCCTAAACTAATTGTCACTTGCCTGTTCTCTGTAAGTAGTTCATTGCAAAAAGAACTGACTTTGGCAAAGGTTGTCCACTGCGCTGAAGTATCACTGACATTGGAACACCAAACACTCTTTTATCTAAAAAAGAACAGTATATTTTAATATAGACATTTTAAATACAGGTATAAATTTATTTTGATTTTTCTAATTATTTGTACAAACCTCTATAATCAGGTGTCTTGAACTTCTTAAGAAACTGTGGAAATGACCTAAAAATTCAAACATTGTTATTGGAATACGTCAGATCTTCTGACAGTTACTCAAACTGAGCTGAATAAGGTCTAATTATAGAGTACACCTATGAATAAACATAGGTCAGGTTCAAATACTGTACTTCCTATAGCTAAATCTAATTACAGTTCTAATTATCGTATTACATTTTCATACATTTAATTCAAAAAAGTTGTCTACTTAAGCAGTTTCTTACCAATTCCACATCCCTCTGTTTGAATGTGTGTACCTCTCCATGAGTGCGGTGAGTTTCAACAGTGAATACTTTCTTAAGACAGCCAGCTGTCCAGCAGAAAGTTTACATATCTTTGTTGACCTGAAAAAATTATTTATAAATAAACTAAAGCTAACACTCCTGTCTCATGTAGTGCCCATGTTGACTGAAACAATATGTTTTTGCCTGGCTAGCCTTGCATTCAAGCACTTCAGAATAAAGTTTAGCTGGGCATAAACACATGTTATAATTCTCTGCTGTGAGAAAAGAAATAAACCTTTTATTTATTTGGAGTTTGTTTTTCTTATTGTTCCTAATGTTACTTGAGAAACACAATAAAAGGGATATAACTCATACAAAGAACTTTAACTTTCAAAAAGATTTAGAATGGGAGACTTATTAAAGTATACTTACAGAACAGTTATATGTGGCCTTGTTGATCTCTCAAAGCTGTGCCATCTTGTTTTATGTCTGTTTGTCTTGGGGGATCCTTCTTCAGCACAATTTTTAGAAGGTGAAGTGTACCTTCTAGAATTTTTCATGTTTATTAATTCTGATGGAACATCATCTTGCTCACAACCCTCATCATCTGATCGTTCACCTGCAGATAACCCAGTTTCTGCAAGTTCTAAGTCACTTGTTGTGAAGTCTGTTCTATTATTTTTAGTAGATCTCTTTAAGACAGAAGCTTGGTTATTGTCATTTGAAATACTTGAAATTGATGGAGTACTAAGAGAAATACCACTGGGCATATTGTCATATAAACTACAACGGATTGCTTCTTCTTGAAAAGAAAGGTTTAGTGGTGATAACAGTTTATTGTTGGGTGAAATTCTGTCAACTGCATGCAACGACAGTTGCTTTACATTTGAGTTTATACATCGCTCATTCAGTAGATCAGATGACCCAGATCTGTGTTTCAGTGAGTTTGTTGAATTTGAATTTGATGCTGTATTGGATGATTCACTTCCACTTAATTGTGAAGAGGGTCTTTTTCGTCTTGACCAATTCCTGTTTTTGTTTTGAAGTTTCCATCTTGAACTTAAGGTGATTAGATCTTCTTCATCAGAGTCATAGCCATCAATGTGCTGAAAAAATTGTCCAGAAAACACCTTATCAGAAAGGGGATTTTTGTTCCTTCAAAATTTAACACTAATAGATAATCAGGAATGACTTCACAAATTCAATGTTTGATTTGTTTCTTACTTTGTTTGCACTAATATCTGAAACAATTATTACACCTTTTGTTATGCAGTCCTGTCAAAGTTAATTTAGGCAGATTTTATCTTGTACTATTCTGTCCAACAATACTCCATAAAATTGATGTTTGAGATTTACATCCTAAGTGATACCTATGGCAAGCTTGAACAAACAGTTAACTTAATTAATTATCTGTTTACTGTATCTCTGTCAGTCACACTTTTATCCATTTTACAATTTTAGGTTTTTCAAGAAAGACTTTAAAGGTTTCTTGCATGTTATGGCACAGCTTCAATGATGGTATGTAGAGGGTGTATACAACTTCATCTTTGATACAGTAATTATTAAAAACTGTTACCTTAACATGAAGATTCATCTTTGAACAGCGATTAAGCGTTTGAAGCCGCCTATAAGATATTAATTAATATTAATTTAATAGATATTGACATTGATTATAATTATAATCATAATCATTTAGTACACCTAAATTCCTAACTTCTTCTTCTGTGTCATAGTAAAAATGCTGTAAATTATAAGTTCAGAGAAAGTCTGGAAGGACAGCCTCCAGGTGGGGAATTGAGCAAAGAATTCTACTGTTATATTGCACAGACTCCCTAAATTCATTTTCACTGTTCAACCAGTCCTCCTGTGATGTGCATGTGTAGAAATACCTGAATAGCGATTGTAAGGAATCTTCATCAAGGAAGTCATGTTCTTTGATAACTACAGCAATATCTATAGGAAATCTTCCCTCTGAAAAGAAAAGCAGTTTTTAGTTTCTAGATTGTTATTCTGCATTACAGTGACAAAGAGCACAACGTATATTGTGTGTTTCATAAATACCTCACATGAAATCCTTAAATTTACTATATCGTGTGTGTTGTTTAAAATTCTCTTATGTGCAGGGTTTGCCTACAGAATATGTTTTATATATTTAAATTTGTATTGTCTGTTATGAGTGAGCGAGTGACTTACCTTCATATGATTGAGCATACTGTGGAAATCCTGCTGCCTTTAACCAGTAGCATGCTTCCAGTGCCTCTAGTTCTGTTTGATAACAAATATTCATCCATACGAATAGTACTCCTAAAGCCTGGTTTTCATTTGCGTCGGAATCGGAATCAGAGTCGGAATCGGAATCGGAGTCATAAGCGTGTCGGAATCGGAATCGGAAGGATCAGAAGGTTTCCATTTTCTTCTGATTCCGATTCCAACTCCGATCCTTACGATAAGTGAAAACCAGAATATTGGAATCGGAAGCAGAAGCAGAAGCAGACAACCAATCACAATGGTTTCTCCAGGCCCTCTCTAATGCAAAAAACATCTAATTGAGGCTTCTGCTTCCGATTCCGATTCCACTTATGACAATCGGTTTTCACTTTTATGAACTGCTTATGACTCCAATTCTGACTCTGATTCCGACGCAAGTGAAAACCAGGCTTAAGAAATTAACTAGTTCTTTATGTAAATAAAAATGGTTGAATATCTATTTAATTAACAAATAGATCTACAGTCAGTGATTTCCATAACTTTTTGAGTGTTCTACAGCTTCAGGAGTGTTTAATCAGAGTATGAAACTTAGCAAAACCTGATCTATTTGTTCTATATAATAGAATTTCATGAGCAAAAAAGCAAAAAATGTTTTGAAAACAGCGCGAGCTTTTTTGAACAAAAACAAAACATTTATTAAAAACAGTGCAAGCTTTTTAGAACATTGATGTAGGCAAACATGATTGACCAATCAGATCACATGCTCATGAAATTCAAGCTGACATTAATCTATAGATCACACTAATGATGTAATTTACATAATTTCTTTGATCTATACTTTGATAAACCATGGGTAATTGACCAGTTAGAACATGCGCTTGTGAAATTCTATTATATAAATCTCTATATTGTACAAAGTTAGTCCACATTGATGTGTATTGAGTTTCATAGCTTGTTGACTATTGGAGAGTCTCAGATTGATAAAAGTAGTTTGATATCAAAAAGGGTGAGAGAAACAAAAAAGAGCAGTTTCATCTGTCACATTTATAAGCCTGTTTATCATGTAGTATGCCTGTAGTATGCCTGTTTGACTCTAACCAGGGCTGATTAATAAAAGATTGCATATCTTATCATTATGCCTTAGTCATGCAAGCACCAGAATATTCTAAGCTTGGTCTTAGTTGTCCTTAACACTAAACCACTCAAACAGTTTCCATAACATACATGATAGTATTTAATTAATCAGTTTTATGTAGATTAACATCTACACTATTCTTTTGTGATAGGTATATATTTGTGTATATATATATATATATATCTTATAAGTTGATCCTTAATTCTGACATATTGATAAGCATAATTATATTGCTGTTAAAATACCATAGAAAAGCTCACTAAACATAACAGTGTTATATTTATGTATTTCCTATGATGTATTTGTGTTTGGAGATGATTTTGAATCAAAACCTGGAACACAACTGAACTAGTCTAGTTATAATTCAAAGTACTTCTGTACTAATAGCTGTAAGCTTCTAGGGATTAAACCAATAGGTGGTCTACCTTATCAGCTTGATTAATCTTCTAATAAACACAAATCATATTCCATCCCTAAATGATAGGCATTCAAGTTAAAAGTATATAGAGGGACTGAATACTCATTATTTACCCTAAGGCTTAGAGAAAATGACTAATTGTAAGTTAAAGAATGGTATCAGTCAGTTTTGATAGCAGCATGGACAAATGATCTTTGAATGTCTCCTAAATAAACAAGCATACAGAAATTTTTATGGCTCGCTACTACTACTGCTAATAATAATAATGATAATAACGACAACCATAATAATGCACTAAAGTGTTTAAACTCGCTTTTCATCTACACTGAAATATTTCTAACAAAATCGCTTTTTGAAGTTCTAATGTTTTATCTCGAGGACCTTGCGGGACTTGATGTTTTCTGTTTTCAGTTCCAGTTGATTTCATTCGTTCAGTGTCACGTTATGTATGTAAGCTTTCATCCGCTTCATCTAAAACGCTAACAAAAAACTAAACTAAATAAAGAGCAAATGAAGGAACGATGTCGTGCTAAAACAAGCTTGGTGTCGAAGCTTCACAGCTTCATCTAAAACGCTAACAGAAAACTAAACTAAATAAAGAGCAAATGAAGGAACGATGTCGTGCTAAAACAAGCTTGGTGTCGAAGCTTCAACGTGACAATGAATACTCATACGACCTAATGAATTAATTATCGCTATTTGTACAAAACTACAAATCCTAAGCCACCAAGAAAGATCAACAACTTCGTGATCAAACCACAGCAGGGATTGAGTACAAACATCTACCTTTTCTAGATCTTTATTATCAGTTTATAGTGTAGACCGCGTTAATAAAGTCTAATATTAAGATAAGTAAAATAATGTCATCAATTTCATATTTTAAATCGTTAAAATTTCTACTTTTAACTGGAAAAGACATTGTTTTAAGAGTAAAACAAGTTTGCTTTCGTGACCATGGGCTGCGATAAGAATAAACAGTTATAGCAGAGAGAACAACACCGTGTCTAACGGTCCAGAAAGGTCATCATCTTCGTCTCCACGTATCCATATATCAAAGTAGTACCAGCATGAAGTACGGGCAAAGCGCTGATAATAAATGCATAGATATCAACTCTATACGCTGCACTCGACACATCATTGCTGTAGTGATGGCATCTGTTCTAGCCCGTGGTTAGGGGAAACAAGTGCATTTGCTATGTGATTTGATTTGCACATTCAATGGCGATACGTTAATACAATTAATTATCATCTATCATAACACACTCGGTGTCAAAAGCCACTTGAGAGCATCACTGTGTTCCAGCCAGCAAATAAAGGACGTTACATGATAGTATACTGTTACATTTCATGGTGTTCATTCCTTTCGTTCTAATGGCTCATCATGTCAGATTGCTCGAATCGTCAACTTTACTAACACCTAAGTACCATAACAAGCCGGTCTTTCTGTGCATTTGACTGACTGTAATCAAAGTTAACATGATTGGAACTGATTCACATCATGCTTAGTTGTTTTTCTTATTCGATTGCGATTGTGAAGTTATTTGAAACGTTTATTATTCGCTTAGGAAATATATTTCTAGTAATTAATAACACTGCCTACCAAGCTACGACTCTATCTGCCGTGTTTAGTTTCTCGTTCAAATGAAACTACTTAATCTCTGTTTTATTTGCTTTCTGGCGACCGCTAAGATATATCGGTAAAAAATAAGTGATTGTGTGGTTAAGAGAGTTCCGCCCATTAAATAAACCAGTCCAAGCATTGCTATTTACCTGAATATCGATCATTGCCAAAAGCTGAAGCAATAAATCACTAACATACTGCCGTAATTAGTTTGTCCTTGATCCACAAGCCTACAATTGGTCAGGGCCGATTATTCTTATATAAATACCACAAAATACCAACCATATTCCAATTTTTTCTAAATGAACAACAACCTTAAACTCCCGGTTTGGCAGGCTATCCGTTAGAAACAATAATCGCGGCTCTGTCCGTCAGACTCTACAGACCTAAATGAGTAGACAGCTTAAAAATACAACGGCCTAGTCGAGCGGCTTGCGTTAGCGAGATAACAGAGTATTTCAAGAGTTTTGAAAATATACATATATTGACAAAAATGGCACGATATCTAGGCTAGAATAGTGTGGTACTCCAACGCCATCTACAAACACTGTTTTGCTTGAAATAACAACAAAATAACACTAAACATTTGGGCTGCAGACGACTTAGTATCTCTTCACTTTGACACTGAACAAGAAAATATCTAAACTATACTCTACATCCCGACTGTTCAGAATATATCGAATAGGAATGACTGACATTTTTACCTCTGACGGACGCCTTGGTTTTGTTCTTACGCTCTAAGAATCGTTGAAGCATTTTGCGTCGTCTTTGCTGGGGTCTGTCTGTTTGGTTAGGTAGAACTACCATCTCCCATCGAAAAGATGCTAACGAAACAGAGCGCCGACTTGGGATCGTTGCGGTGATGAGCGTACTGTAGCACAATGTTCACGTTGTGTTTTTTGCCCGAGGAAAATACCCAACGGAGCCAAGCTAAGCTCAGAAGACTGGAACCTAACTGGAATTGTATCCGTCACTTCAAACTAAAGTGACAAGATGTCAATTGTGCTGCAAGGACGAGCAAATGTATAGATATATTCTAAATATCTATAGATATATTCTAGTTTACTTGATGGATGGAAGAACAAATGCTTACTTTTGTTAGGATGCGTAAAATAATCTGAACGCAATTGTCCTTACTAAGGTTGAATACAAGATAGATATGTGGAAATCTTATGATGTCTGTCGCAGCTGATGTTACTGACTTTATTATCACTAATTCCATGACATTACTAAGAGCTAGAAGTTCGCAAAAATGAATAATAAGGATGATATTAAAGAACTCATTGATATGCGCAGCCAATATTATGATTAAATAACCATAAACAGGTATGGTATAGTTATATGATATAAATACATGACAGTCAGTGCCACTAGTTACTGACCTATGAGTGAAAGCCGGCAACTCTTACGGATGAATTATTGAATTAAGTGATGTAACTAATGGTAGATTTTCGTTGCTTTAATGTGTTTGGTGATAAGATATTAGGTAGTAAGAGTAGTGATTCCTCAGTGCTGAGGCACTCTGAAAGAACCACCAAAATGCCTTAGATTTATACATTGTAATGTTCGATCCTCTCTCCCATCCATTTCATTTTAGTTCCCACATTCCAGTTTTCCATCTTTAATCTTTTTTTCTCAGGAGATCACGAGGGGTTTTATCCACTGTAACTGAACCATGGTCAATGTCGCAGTTAGTCAGTTCCACGTAAATGTACTACGTCTGACTAAATAGACTGATGCAACATTGCCAGCATTTCTCGCTAACCACGCTAACATTATTTCCGCCAACTGATATTGACAGTATCGGTATCACAAGTGAGTGTGGTATTCTGATGCTTGCTAAGGAAAGTATTGCTGTTAATATTCGTCTGAAAATCCATCATGCTATGGTGTAATTTAGCAATGATTATCGATATCAGTATTAATGCAGTAAGGTAGTGGTCAATTTCAGCATTATAGACTGCTAAATAGGGACTAAAGCACTTCTTAGAATGACGTAATCTAAAGTATTGATATGGGCAGAAAAATAAATTAAGTCATGACATTTATGTATCAGTATCGTAATCATGTTGTAGTTGGATACGTCTAATAACACGCACTATGAATATATTTAATGATTCTTAGTATTTACTGATAACTACCATAGCCAAGCATGCTGGTATAATGGACTAATCCCATAATGGTCACATCACGCAACCCGGTCCAGTAATGTAGAGTGTACATTTGCTCTCATCTTGTTGGCCTTAGACTAAAAGTAGAGCTCATCGTGGTACATTACACGTAGATATCTGTGTGTATCAGATATGTTTTTTACCGTATACTGAGCAAGACGGTCCTTTATGTAGGAATTACGTGGGTGGATTATCGTGACGTATGAGGGCAAACCCTCCCATTAGTGTCTACGAGATGTACTGTCCTGTATGTGTCTAGTCTATCGTAGATACCACCCTGGGAAGGAAACGACACTAGCTTCCGCCCTGCACTCCCGAACATCCCTTTTTTACTTATACATATGATAATTACGACAATTCGGTTCTTTCCATTAAATGAAATAAGTACAAGCATATTTTTGCTAAAAATGAGGCCAATTCATTTTATTGGGTTCAACTTAAGTTAAATGACTACTGATTTTTGTGACAATTATAACGTACTTCAGTTGTAAAGACAACCCAATGACCATTACTTCATTCTAAGTACTTGAGCAATCAAGGGTTGTCTTCTTTTTACCCCCTGCTAAGCACACTTACTAATTTGGTATATTGTTATTCCACTTAAGTATTAAATATATGTCTATGCTACTAGCTGGTACTAGATACTTCACCTTTGGTGAACCACGTAGAGAACGATCAATGGAGACTGATGAAGACTGATGAGATTAACGATATAAGCTAAAAATAGTTCATGTTATATTTAAACGACAAGTTCTTATTCAAGTTTTCTCTCCTGCACCGTACGGGAGGCAGGCTTACCGTACTCACTAACTGCATCGCAACTAGTAGAAAATGAAAACTCTCTTGAAAGACCGGCTGAAGCCTAACCCGTCAATTATTTTACCATTAACGCCTTGGGTTTTTAATCAATACATGAGGAAAAAATGTGGTCTTTGCAAGAGTTAATCATTTTTTCTTTTTCTGTATTTATTTTTTGTTTACTTTTGGATTATCTTGCGTGTTTTCAGTGATCAACATACCACAAAAGCAATAAAGTAGATACGGTTTGGACATTAATGAGACCGCTAGCCTGTGAATAATGCAGCCGTCATGTAAGGCGAGTCAGTGTATTACCCAGACGTCTAATTAGTCTATTAGTAGCGCCTTTTTGGAACCAGCCCGGCCTAGTGTTATATGACTGCAGTAACCTTACATTCATCATCATTAAGATAACAGATATGCACAGTGGTCGTAAGCGTAGTTTGTGTGATATCGAGTATTTTATGGAAGGTTCTGCACGGGCCTGTCGATATTAAATATGGCCATTAAAATAGACTACAGTGTTACCTAGACTGATAAGGAACTATTTTAGTTCACGTGATAGAGGGGTGTGGCCACACCTTTACTGAGTCCCTACTCACCTAGAAAACAATTAAACTATAACACAGCAGGGAACGGTTAGTATAGTAGAGTATAGTAGTGGGCGAGGCAAGGTAAATCAGGGTCAGAAAGGCCAACAGAGTAAAAGGAAGTCTTATGATTCCACTTGCTTCGGGTACGTACAATTCCGGCGCTACCTTCAGTGTACATGGACAGTCCAAGCTGATTATCACAAGATTATTTACAATTGAATTGTTGCTGTTACGTTTTTAGCTTTTACTTCCCACCCCAACCCAGCAAATAATAAATTCACAATAAATAATATCAATTAAATTAAATAATGGATTAATAAAGAAGTATGCAGCTGAAAATAACATAAAATAAAATGTTTGTTCTAGACTAACTGTTCCATTACCATCTACCACGAAGAATTTTTGATTTCATTAGTTATTACTTGTTTCATGGTTTGATAAAATTGATGATTTTTTTTTTATTTAAAAATTGTGTGTTTACAAATACCCCCTGTGTGACGTTACCATAGAAACTACTAAACACTCTGCATTTGTAAAAATAGCACCAAATTAGCGTTGGATAGGAAACGTAACTGTACCGACCGAGGGCTTGTTGAACTTCTTAATCGTGTTGTGATTAAGGTTAATCTGTCTGTCTCAAATGTACTACATCGATATTATTTTTTCTATAATTGTCTTACAAACACTGAAATCACCTACTCGTTAGACCAAGTGTAAATAAAACAGTCTTCCAGCAGTCCATTATGACCGTGTGGGAGATCACGAATCATCTGGACTTTGTTTGCTGCATATACACAGTCAAGCGGGTCATCAGCGATCATCAAGCTTGATCTCTCTTAACTCATTATTAAGTACTTTCACTTTTGAATTGTTTTCATTCCAAGCAAAGCCAATCCATCAAGAAGTTATCCTATCGACTACAAACCGATTAGATCTAGCTTAGACAAGAGGTTGACCAAGTTCTGTACGTTCCTAACTCCCTCTGTTGTGTTTACATTAAGGGAGGATCTCAAAGACCCTTAAGATATGAGGCGTGTCGCATATTTTACTCTGCATAGGCCCGTTCCTTCCGCGAGAGACCACTTATCAGCAAGTACATGCATAATAGTAAATACTATTAACACATCTTAGGCGGAGCTGGTTCCTTTTCATCTTAGTAGATGGTACTAAAAAAGATTTATATACCAAAATGCTTGAAAATTGTTAAATTAAGGATCGAGACTTATTTGTCGGGAATAAAATTCCCTGTGTCATTGAAGAGAATAAATGTAGAATTTTGATTTTAAGGCCAGTATTAACAAGATCTTGCACAACACAAACATGGCTACATTTAACATCTCGATCCCATTTTGTTTTTCTAAGTGAAGCTTGCTTCCTTAACTAGAAGTTTTACCTATATTGTTATGTATCAATGTATTTGAGCTCAGAGTCTTTGAAACTGAATAAGTCAGTTAACTTTTAGTAGAGCCTATTCTGTCTTGATATGTACACGTGTACAAGTGAAGACCACCCCATGTGGCGGGTTGTGTGTGTGTATATATATGTGTATAATCCATTGTGTGCTTGTTAGATAACGGTCCGATAATGACAGTAATTAATTTCTAATCTTTACTTTAAGGTTCCGCCACACTGAAAGTAGAACACCAAGAAACGTCTTGTGTTCTGAGCTTAGCGAAGGGAGGTGGGTGGAGAACCCGTCCTTCCTCCCGTCCCTCTCACACTCTGTAGTAAATCATTGTCCTCTTGATGTTACTAGCAGGAGATTGAGACTAACGATCGGATCAGCTGACTTTCATATCTGGTCATTTGCGTTAAATAAACCTATACTACATGTGTGGACAAATGTTTCACCATTTATTGATGCTCGTTTGACACCCCTCAGAAACCCTCTACTGAAGTTTCCATCTTATATATACCATATCTTATATACCATATACACCGCCTAATATTTACAAGATGGTTTCCTTTCTCATCCTTCACGCCAGTCTACCACTATACATGCTATGGACAGCCGGCATTATACTAGATCTACATCACACAACTCCCTATAGTAGCTAACTATAAGCATTATACTAGATCTACATCACACAACTCCCTACAGTAGCTAACTATAAGCATTATACCAGATCTACATCACACAACTCCCTACAGTAACTAACCAATAAGCATAGTACAATACCTTCACTCAAGACAGAGGTGGAAATTTTTTGTACTGGTTTGGACAGCCATAGACTAGGAACTCCAAATTTACATTTGCAAATGGAAGAGATATCAGGATGACAGTGATTGTGCAAACTAAGCATTGTCACTAGTTGTAGTAGTAGTTAGTGGGTAAGATGTTTAATAAGGACTGAATAAAATGGTGCTCGAACCATCACTTAAATACACTAAGATGAGATAAGAAAGACTCGATCACTGATTCACGGACTCTAGCCAAGCCGTCCTTCGATAAGATAAAGCGATTTTACAGCAAGTTAATTTGATTACAAACACGAGATATCGAAATAAAGAAAGATAGCGGTATGTTGACAGAACGATCCAACCACCCGACCCGAACCCACATCTCTCAGTTATCAACGAAACTATTATTAGCGATAATACAGGGGGAAAAAACTGATATTGGATTAAAGATCAAAGACTTTTGATGAGTTGACTATCAGCATTTTTCTTATATGAGGTAACTAGAAGTATTTTAGGAAGTCGATGCAATTACACATCTCTGTGAAATATTTGCTGTCAGCTAGCAAAGCACCACGTACCATCACTAGAGTGGAAAACATTTTAGGTAGTAATTAATCTTACGTTAAGATCGGTTCTATCCTACATCAAGCTCGTTATTTGTATTCGGTCTTTCTTCAAATAGTTACCGTACTCGGCATCATGTCTAGAACTCTGCGCAATTATTAAGGTCATTTGTAAACCAAAGAGGTGAGGTGGAAGTTACATAATGTTATAATAGTAATAACGTTTAATGCGCATTTAAAGATCTCAATGCACTTACAAGATTAGAAAAATTAATGAATAAAAATTTAATAATAATAATGATAATAAACGAAAAAATAAAAACTATTACAGTTTTTAAGTGTAATATATACTATAAATTATGAATATTACGTAACTAAAGACTAACTAAGAAATTACATTAGGAAATAAGCTGCGTGACGTCATGATTAGCAGGAACGGAAGTCAGTATGACCAAAATAGCTAAATGTGATGTTTACTTTTTGTTTCTATTCCTCTACTCGATATCTTAGAGCTGTACTAACTGATTTTTTGCAGTTTCGAAGAACATTCTTATTTCTGATGTTTGATAAACTTGGAAAGGATACTTTCTAATAATGAATCTTTATGCCCGTCAGAAGACAATAAGGGAACAGACTCAAGTTAAACAATAGTGTCTCTTTTTTTTTTGTAAAAAAAATGTCCACTTACAACAATTATTCAGTTAAAGTTTTTTTTTATGTTGGTAAAATAACCAAGCTCGAGAAAAATATTATAAATCAAATGAACCGCTTAGAAACTGTAACCATATGTGTTTCATGGAACCAGTTAGTAACTTTAAATACTACAATAAAATATCATTGTGATATAAAACTAGTATCGCGTCTAAGTAACTACTATATTATTTGTACTATCTTGTCGGGGGATTTCAAACACATTAAGTACCATTTTTTTCTTTAGAACCCATTGTGCCATTCAACTGAGTTGGAATGATACTGACTAGTACAACTAACCTTGTAAGTAACGCTGTTGCCTTTTGTCTTGTTCGTAGAAAAATGTTATATGGCCATATTTAGTAGCATTATCAAAAGACGTAATGAAAGCGTTACACAAGTTATACTGATCTTTGTGGAAGTGTTTAGTTAGCGTAAGGCAGTGCATTTTTATGCTAAACCACTCGCATTTATGTTCATACGATATGGACGAACCACTTCCAAAAGGACTAAAAGCCTTTCTAAAACGAGCGCTATGTATCATTCTCTAAGATGCCTAACCATTCCTATCGGAAATGTTGCAGTCCAGTGATTGGCGTAATTATTCTATTAATATTCGTGCCACAAACGGTTATTAATTCCAGTCAAGGCACGTTCGTTCTTTCAATCAAAGAGTCGGCACTACGTCTCACTTCCGGTGAAATCCAAACCTATTGTTTCGCCGCAGCTGTTTGTAGAGATATGGATGGACTAACAAACTTCCATGATCACAGGACGGAATATTCTGTTTGGAGTTAAGTTCGTGTGTGGTAAAGATTAATAAGAAATTATTGTTTGTTTGGCTTGACCAATATTAACTATGCCAGTAATGATGAATATGTATGGTGATACACTTTAAACAATACAGTAAATATACTGGCTAAAAATATACCCATGAAGAAAATCATTACCTGCGAGTCGATTGGATTTTTCTTGTCGTTCAAGAGTTGATAACTGCAACCACAAAAAAAGGATAATTTATATTTGTGGTAATATCAAAGAACTATCCAAACTCAGATCACAGCATTTTCTAGACTATAGATAGCAAAATACGCACGTCCGTGGGATCATAGCTGTAGATTATGTTGTTATCGGTGATTACTATGAAGTTCTAGAAAAACCCAACCATTCAAATGTACTCATAGAAGCTTGAAGTATTCGGTTTGGTCCCGATGGCGAGCACGTGGCTCTTCATAGTTTAATTCCTGATAACTAATCTTGAAAACAAAAGTAAATGCCGTGTTTTTAGAGTGTTGATGGAGAAAGTAGAGATCTAACACGATATTTATCAGGGAAACGAACAGCACAAGACCGGTGGGCCTGGTCAGCCTTCAGTGATGCCGGGAATTAGTCCAGGAAGTATGGTTACGAGTTTGGAATGCTGTACTTCTGATCAGGAAATTGCATCTTTGTACAAGAGGAACTCTTAATAAACTGTACAAACAAGGAATAATGGTGCAGGACATGCATGACGTATGATGGTCCTCAATAGATATGTATATCGTATCAGTGTACGCGGATGATGGCGATACCTCTGTAGCCCAAGAGGATGGAATAATTGTGGTCGATGTGTTGTTGTGTTTCTTTTTTAATAGAAATATATACGTAGCTAGCGGGCATGAATCAAGGGTGTTTTTCTGAAGCGTGCTGACAGTTCATGAGAAAAGTGATAATGCTTTCTGGTTCAGATGGGCAAAACCAACCACAGGATGTAATCCTCGTGAGAAGATAAGCTTAATAACCCGGCCCAACTGCGCAATTCCACTGCCTCTAGCTTTCATGGGCAAACAGTGGGAAAGTCTTGAAGTGTAAGGACATAATATCATATCTCATTCGGTTTTGTTTAACTTTTCTTAACGCCATCTTTCCTCGCTCTTCCAGCTCAGTAATTCAGAACGAACCAAATATTAAAAACAACCTTAAACACAATGTTACCTGCCGTTACTACACAAGTCCTTTTCTGTGGTGCCCTACATGGTTTATTCTGAAGAAATTCACTTTCGGATCAAATGGCTGCTGCTAAAGAAAGAAAGCAGGTGCTAATGGTCCTGTTCAACTACGACTCGACCTCATCGTTTGTTGTTAGTGGTGTTAAGGAAGTTTTATTCTACCCATGTAAGGTATCTCGCTTACATGCTCAATAGCGAGAAAACTATCTTTTTATCGCCCACAAGAACCGAAATATACTTTCAGTGAAAGTCACCTACTTTCTTTTACCGTTCATCTTTTTCGAGCTGTGAGTGGATTATCCTTGATTATTACGATGCTTTACCCGAAGCCTATCTATGTGAATCTGTGTGTTTAACCCTTGATTTTGAGATGAACTGTCTCTCGTTCATTCTACCTGATATCATGAACATCTCGTATTTCATGAACACGTTTCACTAACGCTAGGTTTTTCCGCTAGATTCCATTCATTTCTTCTTTACGCCCCATTTTCATTTTCATTTTCATTTTCA
The DNA here is from genome assembly GCA_015163945.2 of Stichodactyla helianthus. Lineage (NCBI taxonomy): Eukaryota > Metazoa > Cnidaria > Anthozoa > Actiniaria > Stichodactylidae > Stichodactyla > Stichodactyla helianthus. The sequence continues at coordinate 8,787 of WUAP02132797.1, read as the reverse complement.
TTTTCATTTTCATTTTCATTTTCATTTTCATTTTCATTTTCATTTTGTTTGGTTCAGCTCACTTTTATCCGTTTACACTTTTATTTGTCATTTCTTATCGGGTAATTTTCTTTCTAGTAGAAAGAAATCCAAGACAAAATGAATGTTTACATTTACTGATCTACTTTATACTAATCAACAAGTTCGTGTTTCCTGATACACATTCTATATATCCTATAGCAGCAAGAGGAAAAAGGCCTGTCAGTGGGGTAAGTTTTTCATTTTAACGATCTTGCTATTATTTATCCTTAAGGACGTTTGCGGGGAATTGATGTTGTTATATCAATTTTCTGATACTTGGAACAAAGTTACTTCAACATATTAGAGTTTCAAAAATAAAATAAAAACTGGGGGTCACCGTATTTGTTTTCGTCCAACGACCCGAGAAAAAGCGGCAATTTGGAAGAAAAAAGAGCGGATTTTATGATTAGCCTATAAGAGCTTCAAACGAAAAGAAAACGCTGCTCGAATTTTATGTAACTTTGTCAGGTGACGGAGATGCTCTTTCTGGACAAAATTAAGTGAAAATTCATAGGACAAAAGGTCAAAACATTAAATAAGAGATGTTTAAAAGCGCGCGTCGCTGTAAAAGTATGTGGATTTCGATCTTCTGAAAGGGTGTAATTTTTTGGGAAAATTGCTGTCATTTTTTTTCATATTGGCATATTTTGTGTAGAACTTTACGATAGCTGATGACAGAATTAAAAATGTTGTGTTTTATCTCAAACTTATGATAGCTTTACTCAGTTTGAATCGTCCAGGCGTTCCTCGCTCATTCGAAAAAGCTCGAGCGCGCGCGCAGAAAGGATGCGCAGAAACAATGGCCGCGAACGTCCTCCTTAAGATATTGGGTCTTATTAGGCGTGCAAACCATCCTGAGTAAAGAATGATGGCGATGCAAAGTGAAGGTAGAGTCACAATATGGCCAAAATAACACGTCAAATACCTAAAGCAATGAAACTAATGATCATGAAAATAAGTAAGACGATACAACTGAGATGAAAAGAGACGTACCTTTTTGATGTTTCCTTCACTTTGATACTTAGTTACAAGTACATCGCCATAAGAGTCTTCGTCATCAGAGCTCACAGGTGACATAACGTGTGGCGTAAACCGAGGAGATCGTGCAACCTTAGGGGATCTTCTGCCAAGGATGATGTTAGGAGATGATACACTCTCGGTCAGAGTAGATGCCTCCATTCGCTGCCGACAAGAAAGCATTTTTAGTAGGAATCATAATTATATATTGATATTGACAAACCGCTAATAAACTATGGCGAATTAACTACAGGGAGAAAATGTACTCTTGAAGTAATGTGTTTCACAAAAATAAAAGGTCTTTACGTCATCAATTGTCATTATGGGTTCATTACAGGGAGAATATGTTCTTGCTAATAGCATGAAAATGACAGGATTTTACTAGATGAAGTGCGTTTATAGCTATAAGACGTCATCAATGATACATTCATCACTGATACATTAGGGGAATGGAAAAACGAGTCTTGATGGACATAATTGACAACACTTCATCAAATAAAATAAAGTTTATTTTTATAGCTATTTAACGTTTTTCTGAGCTAGCTAACTACCGCTGTATTTATTGATTACAGACGCAAGTTGTGTTATAAGTTTCGTTTCAGTGTGAACAAACTCACTGAGAGGGTAGTGTTTTCTGTGACTATAACTAATTTAAGCACTTAGTCAACGTCGATCAAGGCCTTTTCCTTGTGTAGTCTCTACTTACAGGATAAGAGACTGAATTCCTTTTTTTCCTTCATCAAACCCTGATCGGTTTAGAAAACGGAAGTATATTTGAAAACACGCTGTCTTAGGACGCAGATAAATTACAGTTTCAGTGTGAATACAGTAAGAATAAAGTCAAAAAGTATTTGCAACACAAATACTAATGATACTTAGTATACTGGGACAATATCTTTTCATATTTCGAGTTAATGTTACTTCCACTGATATTATTCCCATCGCTTTATTGAGAAGAAATCGAATTCAAAACTAGAACAATCCACAGTTTCGTATTCACTGATTCCTATATTGATCGTGGATATATTTTAGTTATGCATTATTTATGCTGCCTTCAAGCTAGAAGCGACTGACTGACTGACTTACAGTAAAGCCTTGTATAAATAACACCATAACTGATTTTCAAGATTCAAGGAATAAAATAATTTGCAGTTTTTAAGCCGGATAATCGTTTGAATTTATTACAATAAAATAGAATAAAGAAACTAGTCTTTAACGATTCGTTCAAGTATTTTGAATATAATTGGATTTGTAAAATACTAGATGATCGTTCCGGGTTGATTCGTAGATGCAAGAAACCCTCGCAGGTGTCAGTAATGATACAAGCAACTCATAACAAATGCTAAGGGTTAGGGTCAAATACTAAAATACTGAGTCGGATTCCCGTGCGCTGTTCTGATGGGACAAGACTCACTCTGCACGTATGGCCTAGCTCTTGGATTATAACCGGCTAGACACAACCATGTTCATAGCATTGAACGATAAAACGATATTAGAAAGAAAGAAGAAAAAACTTGAAGTGTAACATGATAGATGTTTTACCATAGACAGCAGCTTTGCGCCTTCCCATTCTTTCATCTGTTTTTTCATCAGGTATCGCCTTCTAGTTTTCATCATTTGTGGTTGAAATAAGGTGCTGGATTTGAAGGATTTACAGTTTTCCCCTAGTTTGTTGTCATGCTGCCTCATTTTGTACAGAACACAGCAGGTTTGCTCAGTTGTCCCGGTCAATGGCTCCTATTAGATTCTTGAAAACAAACACTCGCGATCAACCATCCACATCAACATTGCCTTACGTGCAACCTTTTTTGGTAATCGTTCACATATCACTAACGACTCTTGTACGTCAGGCAGAACACTAAACATTGGTCAGATTCGATTGTGTTAAGCCCTGGATTAGTTTTGACGTTGTAGACTGTGTTGTGATGAATGAATATTTTAGCAGGAATATATTAGATCAAGACTATTTTAGTCGTCGCCTGGTGACAAGTTTTTCACCTGTCCTTTCAATCTATAGACTTCTACACTTATTTTGTTTGAGGGACTCTAATCTGTTTTTGATGTGACGAGGGTAACGCTTCTCGTCCATTTCTTACACTTACAACAGGAAAGGGACACATGCATTTAAATGAAAGAAATTAGTGATGTGAACTGCGTCTGGATAGGAAAACCCATCACGTGACCACTCCAATTGCGTGGCAGAATATTTTTGTGGGATACAATCACGTGATCATTGTTAAATGACATCTATATCACGTGACCATGATGCAAAAGATACAGACACGTGCATGGATGCCGGATGTGAACACAACATATCTAGCCGATCAGTTACTGACTGAGAAAAATCAAAAATAAATTCTTTGTTACTTTTTTCTTCAGTTCAAGACGTACAATTGAGTGATTCTTTATAGTTTAGACACAAATCCATGTGAGGACATCATCTGAGTAGCACTGACAACACCACACTTAAATGAAGGTTTCAGTAATGCTTTTAACAAGATGGTTAGTATCTAATTATGTAACTTTCTTTTTACTGGACTCTTCGATAATCTTTTTTAAGTAACAAATTTTGACATATTTCTGTCATCTTTATTAACAATTATTTTATAAAATCGAACAAGTGTTTTTTGTTCTTTTCATTATTTCCACATATAAAGCCACTAGAATAGCACAAGTATAAACAATCATTCATGTTCAACATGGTTGACTTTAATTCTTCAATCCTTTGTTACTAGCTTGGTATATTGTAATGTTCTCGTTGAAATAATCGTACTGATCTCACACCCAGCGAGAGATATGGCAACAGAAATTATTACTGATATCAAATCATGCTGTGTGTGAATCAAATGAAACCATCATAAGTACCAAGGGAAGAGGAACAAGTAGAAATGTTGTGGTTATTATGTGAAGTTGCGTTATTCTAAGTATGTAAAGCATTCTTTTGATGTTCGATGAGTAAACACCGAGGTAGTTATTGTTGAGAACTGAAGCCGGTTCTTGTAACAATCCATCAGTCATCGCTGGTTCCTCGACTAACCTTGCGCTTGATTTTCTAGGATGATGATGGTGGTTTTGTATATATCAAGAAGGTACATGCAGCAATTGCTTACCTGTGCGTCTAACGTGGTAAAATCGTGTTCCTTACCATGACGAGCTTATTCGGGTTTCTACTACGTCTTGATATCCACATGAATAGTATTGTTGCTATTATCATTTTGATGCTTTTACTATCACTTACATACAAATGAGTATAAAATGCCTTCTAATAGGATAGATCAGGGTTTCTGCTTGGTTCCTACGATATCCCAAGGTAACCAGTGAATACGACCTCCAGTGATCAGTATATGATTGACTTCATCTTCAGTAATCAAGGGATCGATCTGTGGGGTGTTTACTCAAAAGTCTTCATTGTCCGCTAACCATTTGGTGATTGGTGGATTCCTATGTTTCTCTAATTGCCTACGTGTATGTCACTTAACAGGAAACATTACCTCATTAAAACTTATTAAGAGTTTCCGGTTCCTGTATGAGGATACATACTAATACCGATAGAGGCTTGATATTTACAGTCACTGAATGAATTATAATCAATCATGATGACGTCATTCATACCTAGTCCCTTCGCACCCTCCAGACAAAAGCAGTCAAGTCCCGGTGGATCATGGGGGTTATTCTACTTAACTATTTCCCACTATTTCCTTTTTGTTTTCCTCTTCAGACAAATTCTTTTATAGTTAGGTTTGTTTCCTCTCAACAATATCCGTTATCACATAAAGTATTGTGGGAAACTATTACTGTACTACTTTACTGTGGTGTAACTCAAATCAGTCAGTCATACCTGGGAAAAATATTCTCCTGGTCATACGAACTTACCCGCCGTAAGTTCACTGATGATCTATTTCAGACTTGGATCAGACACTGTAGATCTCTTAGTCAGCCAGTTCATTATGATACTCTGACCACTCCGTATAGTCTCCTGCGCACTGAGCCACTGTGATGGAAAGAGGTTAACGAGATACAAATTTAACTTTCGTCTGATGATGATGATAATAATAATAATAATAATAATAATAATAATAATAATAATAATAATAATGATGATGAAGGTTTATTTGACATGTTTTTGCTCATAAGTGAAATACAACATGTTTACAAAGTTAAAAACAGATAGAAAAAGTCAATCATAATAATATATATACAAATTGTTTAGAGACAAAACTAAAGCTGTAACTTTAAGAAATCATAGCTCTGGATCAATTCCAACAAGCTTTTATTTTTTCTCATTCTTTCTTTGGTTCGTAGAATTATCGTTAACGCAAAAATCATATTTGAATAAACGGCGCCATTCCTATCATTTTCATTAATCTCAATAAAAGATCCAATAAACAAAGAATGAAACGAAAACGGATGTGGAATAACCACAACAGGCCTAAGCCGACATGAATTGTATATTTAGTGGTGTTCTATGTAGCCGCTGTTAGGGTTACCTCTGACCCGCCAGAGACACTTATAGTGTCAAACCAAGTGTGCACATAAGAGTCCATCTTGACGCTTGGTTACCTGTTTTTGTATTCATCAAGAGTAGTGTTTAGTGTTGGCGCCAGACTAACCACTTCATTTCTGCCTAACTGATGTGCATTATTATTGGAAGGAGGGTACAACATGTTTTACATTTTAGGAAGTTAGAAACTGTAACATTTACTGACTCGGTCAAGTTCATTTTAGGTGGGCCTGGGAACCTTTTTGTAGTTCGTGATATAATTTCACTTAAGAAATGAGGCGTAATCGCTTGTTTTTGCGGCCAATGACCTATGTACTACAATGCAAGTTATACACTCGTTAGTCCTTTACATTTGAAGTTGAACAGAAGTACCTTCAGGCGCGATGCACTCGTATCACATTACTGATAGATATAAGAAATGAATCAATGTTAAAATGCCGGGTAAAAATATACTTTACTGACATTTTGGACGTTAGGTGTTCATCGGAGTAAAAGAGCTCTTTTAATTAACGTACGAAGTTTCACCTAAGTTAGGTTTCTTTTTTAGTTTATTTTTTCATGTATGATATCTGACGCAGTCTATACTAGTAGAATCACTAGTTGTTTGTTTATTCTATTATATCCATTTGTTATCTATACACCGACGCAGTCTATACTAGTAGAATCACTAGTTGTTTGTGTTGGAAGACAGAATTCCCGTGAAACACTGCGAGCTCACTTGAGAAACATCCAATTTTTTATAATTAATTTAATAGTTACACAAATTTTAAAACTCTTCGTAGTTGCTGTCATGGTTACGGTCAATGTGCTTCCATATCTAGTCAAACAGAGCCACAGATAACCATTCTTGCAGCTAATTCAATAAAAACTCTGATTCTCAAACATATAGACGAATTTCGTCTTTTTTCTCATGAATAACCATAGCCGGGCTACGGATATATGATCTACATGTTTCTATAATGAATATGTATTAGTGGATTCCGCTATTGTCCGTTTTTTTGGCTGCCGGAATAGATTTATATTCTCGGCGTGAACTCTTATGGTAATACTACAATTTTTAGGGCAACGTTGGAACTAACAGGAGATATATTCTACTAAATTTAGTTTAGCCGATGGAAAATCATTATGCAGAAAGTGAATTTAGAATTTGTGAATGATATTTTCAACGCTTAATTATTGATGATTTTCTCTTGGAATCTTTGACCAACAACTTTTTTTACAAAAAAGTTTATTCCATCCCTACAAAGAGGAAAATTTTCTTTTGCATCAATATTTTTCTCCTAGGAAGTAAAAATAATATATTTTTGGTGAAGATTTCTGCTAAAGGAATGTAATAGATATAGAATAATTCGGATTCAATTAACAATGTTCGTTGTTGATATTTTGAGTGACCAATCACAATATAGTAACTTCATCATTATCATCTGCCACAGTTCATTTGCATATGTATCTCTGCATGGCTGGAGAAAACCTGGCAAGGAAGAATTATCCAGCCTTCATAGTTATCTTCCAATTCTACCTGACAGAAGAAAATGAGAGTCTGTTCACATCAAGTTCAAAAGTAGTCTGTATTCAGTAAGATAAATAATGTTTTTTAAGGATCGATCACTGGGCTGTGGGTATCTGCCGATATTCTGGTGTACTTTCACCTGCTTTACCTTTGCTTTGTGCTACACTGTTGCCGTGAAGCTCGATCATATTTACCCGCTCGTTCCTGCTATAAGCGATACAGGAGCACAAGTACCAGAAGCTAACATCTTTTCTGAACTGTTCAACTTTTCATGTCTTCTTCTTGCTGTAAATATGTTTCTTCGGTATCTTCAGTTCAGTATTATAAGTAAGCCATTCATTTCTACTGATCCTCTTCTTGAACGCTTCAACAAACTGGCTTTGTGTTTTGGAATGGTAGCGGTGTTTGGAGGTACTATCATAGCAAATTTCCCATCACAAGAGGCAAGTTTAATTTAATTCTCCTTTAACATTATTGCATCAGTCATATTCTCTCACTGAGTTCAAAGTAACTTGAATTAAAAGTTTCAGAATCGCTGACTGAATCTCGTTTAAACCAGAATTCAAACTATTTTCTTCTATTTGATTTTATTTTCTTTGTATATTGTTATCGCGTCGTTTAATTCTGTTTATTAATTTATTCATACAGATCCGTTTATCCGCACTGCAATCTTAGTAAAGGCTTGCTGCGGCGACTCAGTTTAATCAGCTTGAGTGCCAAATATAGTGCTTTCAAACAGCGATTATTTGTAAAGTAAGGGCATATACAAAATAGTTATTTCATTATTCCCATATCTACCAAAAAAAAAAACTTTTTGTTTATCAATATTTAATAATCCTAAATTTCTTGGGTTTCCTTCTTCCCTTCTTCCCCAGGGGTGTTAGGTGGGGGGGCCGAAGGAGCCAAAAAACACACACACAAACTACTAAGTGACACTTTGCTATATAACATTCGAATAAAACTTAGAAAAATCAAATAAACGTAAGATCTTTTTCAAGACAGGAAAACAACATCCAAATATTATTAACTAAGGACTGGCTTTTATGCCGACTGAATAGAAGGTCTTGCCTGTGCAAAATTTTCCGGTCACCCCTCTCTTTGATCCCTGGATTCGCCCCTGTTACCTCTTGCTCTGTCCTTCCCTCTCTTCCACTCTCTAGCGGTATATTATTCATTAGAGGGATACTTGACTATTAAACATAGAAGAGCCCTTACTAAATTTAGAATAAGTAATCACGATCTTGAAATAGAAAAGGGAAGATACTCAGGATACAAAAGAGTAGAGGAAAGGAAGTGTTTTCATTGCACAGATGCTATTGAAGATGAAAAACAATTCCTTGTCGAATTTCCTCTTTACACTAGGCTAAGGCAGGAATTTCTAGATCAAAATAATGTAAATTTTTTCTCAGAGGACAAACTGTTTTTCATATTAATAGATCCTCCCGTTAACCTAAAAACAGCAGCAGCAATATATATATATATATAACTGCTTTGCTCTGCGGAATCAAAAAAGAAAACATCTGTAACGAAAAATGTCTAAAGTCCTAAAGGCCCTGTTACACTGTGCAATTTTCTCAGCAACTTGTCTCGCAATGCTTGAAAATGTAGCGTTGCAGGTTGCCAAGGTGAGGTGTTACACTGCAACGCGATCTCAGCAACCTGCAACGATTTTTTCGCCGAGGTAGGCTAGGGAGAGCTC
>WUAP02132786.1:0-13551 GCA_015163945.2 Stichodactyla helianthus | reverse complement strand
GCATCGGCAAATAATTGCCCGCTCGCCACTAACAAATCACAATATTTTGTTCAGCCTCGTCCAATAATTGCTTAATAGGAGAGACTGGTCATCCTTTACAACCTTCACCCTCTCTGGACAGAGTCATGATTTTCACGTTTTCATTGTCCACACAATTTTCAACAAAAAGTTTCGTGATTTTCACAATTTCATTTTCCACAAGGCTATGAACGCACACAAAGGCAAAGAAATAGCCAGAGAGAAGGTTAAATTGAAGGTTGAGTAACTTTATCTAACGCGGATTTGTTTCTTGAGATTCTTGGCTAGTATCCCAGAATGTCAGGATGCGCTCTTAAGCCCCTCTCTCCAGCAGCGCTCCGTTTAAGAAGGGAATAGATTTCAGCCATTCCCAAATGGATCACAGCCGACAAGAGACATGGCGGCCATGTTGGAGTTCCAAACAAAAGGACTTAACAAGAAATCTTTCGTTAAAGGTACACCAAGATGGCCTCGATGACATCAAAAATTCCTCTTTCGAAAACTAAAGTTACACGTATAGACATATATATAGTTCAATTTGTAGGACAAAATAATGGAATTTTATTCTCCTGAGAATCCAAGACTGATTGTTTTGTCTTCCAAACTGAGCTGCTTAGGGAATTGCTGCAAGGGGGGGTCTATCAGAGAAGCAATTTAACTTCGGACCTCTTGCTTTGGTATTAGCGCATGAGGCACACTTGTCCTTTAACGGGCGCGTCAAATGAGAAGTGGATGAGTAAGACAGACAAACAGACAAACAACCAGACAACATGGAAACGCAATTGATCGGCATCTGAATCTCTTTACCTGATAAGCGCCTATTCTTTCTCCCACGGAATATGTGTTTTGCTTTGTATGTTCTAGAAAACAAACAGAAATCAGTCCGTAGAGTTTAGGAGAATCCATCTTTTCAAAATTGAGAGAAATCTGTAACGAACTTCACGAGGCTTGGTGGTGGTTGTGGTGTGTGTTCTTGTGTGTGGCGGGGGGTATATTCAAGAAAAACAAAATGACGGAGGGTTTGAGTCTCTAAACTCAGCCCAAAGTTAATAGAGGGGAATGTTTATGAAACTCGGTAAACTTCAAAGGGACTGAAGCAAACATGGAGGTTGAGTACAGTTTTGACTGAGAACAATCTTTTGTTTTACCTTCATTTATTATGCTTGACTGACCTGACCCAAACTTTTTCATTGGCTAATTGTCTGATATATGTAAGAATGCTTTTGTTTTGTGCACGGTCACGGTTGGAAAAAGTAAACAAAAAGATAGAACAATGGGCTTCATAACCATTTCATTCTATAAACTTTGCTCAGCCCAACAATTCCATTCACAACAAGTTAGTTATCAATTTCGTTTAACTTCGAAGATGTAAAAACAACAGAAGCAGTAACTGTTAACTTTATCGTTATCACAAAAACATCATAATATTGTTAATCAACGGTCCAGTGTCCTGTATCGTTGTTCACTGAAAAACTAACGTCTTAAGCTCATCTTATACTACTACAAATACTCCAATAAACCAGGGATTTATATAAAAACGTTGGCTACGTGCGCCCTTGGCCCCACGGTACCGGTATTATTGAGTTACTCAGAAGCAACTGAGCATGCATTGTAAAGTGGCTTACTGACAACTTCGTGCCCCTTAGCTTAAGCATGGCAAGGTAATGAACCTCTTATAAGTGGTAAACGTAGTACTGACTTACAGCACGTATACGGTACGGCGTGCCGTAACACGGAAATGGCTTCACATTGTTTTCGTATGAATCGTCCAACCACAAAGGGTGGTTTCAGTTACGTTAAAGTACGGTACTGCTAGTTCTCGAAAGAGATGCATGAACTCGAGGCTTCGCGCAAAACGACTGACATTTCTTTGACTTTTTCTGTTGCTTAAAAGTATTTTTACGCTTGAACCGCGAACAAGTCACAGAGAAAAGAGTGACAACAGAACAATTGAAAGAAATGTCAGTCGTTTCACGCCACCAAGCGCGATTTACCACGAAGCTTCGTGGTCATGTATCTTCTCCGAGAACTCGGATTCGGGCTATTTGCCGTATCCTTTCTCACCAATACGGAATCCGCTCTAATATTTTTACTGCTGTCCAGACAAGATTCGCGGCCTAAACTCATATCTCACCAGGCACCTTGACATTGTTATGGGTTATAAGATTAAGCTCGTCTTATATACACAATAAGGAACATAAAACTGAGGAGTAAGAAGATTAGTAAGACTTACTCTTGATCTGAAGAACAAAAGAATAAGTTGATTGTGAGTACCACAATCATGGCTCCTAACAGACAAGCAGCAAAGATTAGAATGATTGTTGTTACATCTTCATCCCGTCTTATTTTTTCCGCGCGCGATTCGTCTTTCTACGGGACATAAAGAAACAAGTTATTAGAGGTTATTAGTTGGATAAATTGTTATCATTGCTGTTATCAAGGGTACATTAGTGTTTGCCAAGGCCTGCTATCTAAAATAGAATCTTTTCCCCTTTTGGCGTGCATGGGACATCATGGCCGCCATGTTGAACGCCATGTTGTCACATGGTATACGTCGTGTTACTGTTACCAAAATGTTCGGAGATTGCTGTCATATCGTTGGACGTAATGTTTATAAACACTGTCATTCTGATGTTAATGTGCCAACCATTTTAACAATAGGTTTTGTCACATTGCTTTGTTGGATGATGCAATAGATTTTTGGTTGGCAATTTAAATAACAATTAACCAAAATAAAATACGTCATCGTACACCCACCTATTGCCGGGCGCCTTGCACTACTGACTTTTGAACGAATTGTCAACTTTTTTTGTGGCTATCTAGATATCAGCAAATCTCGTTTTCAATCCTCATTTGTTGCTGTTTTTAAGGAGAAAAATAACATGTTGATAATTTGTTCAAAAGTCATTACATACGTACACCAATCTGATAACAATGTCCGAATTTGGCGACCGTAACAAAGTAAAATAGCTAGTGTCTAGAATCAGTCATTGGCTGTTATTACAGTTGAGCCCACATATTCTTTTGTTTTTAGATTCATACAAGTGGGGCTATCAGGTCAATACAATGCTTATTGTCTCACTGGCATTTCAACCGCTCAGACACCGCCATATCTATATACAAACATCTTTTTTATTGTTATTATTTAGGTGAGATAGAGTAATATAGGCTTAATTTCACTCTAAAACATGAAGGAATAATATTCGAAATTTATCTCTTTACCTTTCGGTTTGTATCGATGGGCCTTGTGGACTTCCCTAGGACAGAGAACAGTCGAGGATCACCTCCCACCAAAGCCGGTGATTGCGACGACAGTGACGGGGTTATCAACGATGATAAACCTTTCGCTGCTTTTTCATTTTTTCTAAATTTCTTTCGGTTTGCCGTTCGTTTCCGGAAAACACCTAGAAACAAGAAGAAAGGATGCTTTTTCTTCATTGTATTACAAGACCCTCCTAAAGTTATAACATATGCTGCGAGTTAAACAGAGTTAAAGGGGATAATAAGGAAGAACGCCATTTTAGTATATAGATGAGCAGTATGACGAAAGTGGACCTGAAATAGGTCTTTGAGGAACTCCACATTTCTGACTCGAAAATTACAAGCAAGAGTTTCTAGAAATTAATTTTTGGTATTCAACAACTCTCAAGGTAGCGCGTCTTATCAAAATATGGGGCAACGGTAAACTTTGGTAGAAAAGTGGCCCAGAAAAGGATCGCTGTGGAACTCCACATTTCTAGGCAAAAAATTACAAGAACAAATGCCAGGTTTCTTTTTAAATTACTTTTACTGTCACGAGAGCTGCGAGGCAATGCGCTTAAATGATATACGGGGCAACGGCTTAAAAAAGATTAACTTGCAACTTACAGTTTTGATTGCCTCTCATCTTAAGTAACAGACAAGGTTTACCGCCAAACGGGCTACAAGTTAAGCTTAGCTTTATCATCTTTCCGGAAACAAGAGAGTTTTTCCTGACCTGAAAGAAAGATAATACGAAAAGTTCATTAATCGGAGGAGACATGTGTACGGTCAAGGGAAGGAAGCCATTCGGAACAGTAAGACCACAGTCTGAAATATTAAGTAACTAATGCATTTAACACATGAACGTTTGGGTTCTAACCGGGTCGTGCTTAAGCAGTAACTTACTGTGTGGCAGAAATTGATACTTCATTGTCATCCAACGTGGCCGAAAATAGTCACGTGACTTGAGATGCCTGTTATAGGAAGTTTTAAGCGCTCATCGGTTCATCATCAAAAGTGGATATTGCGAATTAAATCTTTTGAAGCAAATCGCATTGATTTCTGGGTCACTGGCCATTTCTAAATTTATCCTTCCTTATATGGTAATGTTTGAACCGATACTAAAATAGGGTGTATCTTTTTTAATCCGTTATTTTAGAGACCATGGCGGTTGTCCAGGCAACTACCCTGCAATAAGGGTAGCGCAGAATTATCAAAAAAAAAAAAAAAAAAAAAAAAAAAAAGTAATCCATTAGAAAACCATATGGTTAATGGTTCCGCGTTATGCACGAGTTATAGCTAAAGTACTTGATCTTAAGTTGTTTGTCGTATGAGGAATAATTTACTCAAGAGTGCTGTATAGACACTCGTGCTGCAGACACGTAAACAACTCATAATTTGTATTTGATATTCACCAGTTATTATGTGAAGCTAACGTTCACAACACGTCTCGGTCTGTGTTACAGTTGACAGACGTACGCACATGACATTAGTGATATTAGTAACTAAACTTTGATACAAAAGTGTAGTCAATGTAACCAAAGTCTGGAATAAATAATTTCTATTACATTATGCCAACATCAAAACAAGGGTCGCATCTTTTGAATTCAGTAATCCAGTGATATGCCCTCCTCACCGCCATTTTTCGAGCTCAGCGCAGAATCAATATTTTTCTCTAAGGACGAAAGACGCTAAACAACCTCAACTCCAACTGCATGGTGTAATGAGCGCTTCACAACCATGACGAACCGAACAGAAAGACAGTCTGTAGTCTTCAATTCAACCACACGGATAAATAACCCCGTCCGTCTAATGATTATTTTTTCATAGTTTCACGCCAACGAGTTTAGGTTCTGCACTGTACACTTAAGAACTCCGTCTAATGATTATTTTTTCATAGTTTCATGCCAACAAGTTTAGGTTCTGCACTGTGCACTTATTTCGCGTCATGTTACAAGACAGAAATGCTCGTATCTCTTAGGGGCAAAAATCAGTGATTTGGTATCTGTTAGGGTATTAAAATTGAAGTTTAGAATTTCAGAATTCCCTGGTATCTTTTAGGGTATCGAAAACGGGAAAGCTCATCGCTTTTCGCAGTGCAGTTTATGTTTATAGTTACACAGAGCTTAAGCGCTTTAATATCAGAAATAACTCAATATTTCACCAGTCTTTTAATCCAATTTTATTTCTTTATTTATGGTATCTCTTAGGGGTTAAAAATCGCTCAGCCACACCCTTTTTAAAAGACTTCCAGTATCTCGAAGGGGTATTTTTGAAAATTTCCGACGAGCATACCCGATACTTTTACCACGGAGCCCCCCCCCCCCCCGGGGGGTCTAATGTCACCACGTGTACGATGCCAGACACGCCAATATATATCCTGTCGCTTAAGATATTTTTAGATACTTTTTACAAACTCAAACCCGCTAATATTAACTCTCCATCGATTCAAATGAAAACGGAGTGAAAATTGATTAATTTAGCGATATTATTCACTGCGCCCGGGCCGCAAATGACACTACACGGGCGCAAATAGACATTATTGCCAACAAAAAGCATTTTATTATCATTATTATCAATAAGCAAGGCCAAACTATGATTGGCTAAAATCCATTGGATGATGAACCAAAACTAACCAGCTGTAGGGCTGATAATGCATTATCAGCCCGCTCAAGTCATTTGCGACCCGCTAAACGCGTGTTTGCAAGAGGCCGGTTTTCTTTTTGGCCACGTATATTGGGAATAATGAATAGTAAGTAAGTCTGAGATGTCAGTTCTGGACTCTGGCTTCTGAGTGCGTGTGTAGGAATAGTTCTGATTCGTTTACAAGGATCTACAGCGTAAGGCCAAGGCTACGCACGCCCGACATCGGTTCCTTTGCTTCAAGTTCAAGTTTGTCACGCGTAAGTAAACTAAGATCTAGCAGGTTGACTTGAGGACTATACGCACGAAGGGTTTTGCTCCGAGCAAGCTCCCGGGTCGCTTTGCTCCTGCCATCGATTTAATGTAAAAAAATTGTGGCCGGAGCAGAATTTTGTCCCTGAGTCATGCTCTGATATTTCAGGGAGCGTGAGACAAGGGCAGGACAGCAAAACCCTCAGTGTGTGTGGGCCTTTACATATACGTACAGAAAAACTTTTTAAAGTACGATTTTCACTCGTCTCTCACTATAACGGAGAAAACTTTTGGCAAGTTTGGGATTAAATACGAATCACTTGCAAAACTTACCCTAACTTGGTAAGCGTATCCCCTAGCAACCTGATCAAAACCTCTCGATATGACGTCAATATTGTGCGCCAGTCTTGGACTCGTTACCCATGAACCATTGCAAGCTAAATAGCTTGAATTCAATCCGTGTAACTTACAACCAAAACTAGCAGTGTGAAGAAACTGCCACTGGTTTGGCAGGAGCATCTTGATGAAGGACTTTGATGATTCGTATGGGAAATAGAAACCACATCCTATATAGGAAAAAAAAAAAAGAAAAATTCATCCATCATTTTGCGTTCGCCTTGAATTGCCATATAATAAGCAGCTTATTGACTTCGTTTGCTCAGTCTGTACGACAGTTATGGAACCTCTTTTTTTCCTCTTTTTTTAGCCCGCGCGCTACGCGCTTGGGCCGTGAGGAAGTGGGAAAAAACTCGGTCCATAACTTACGGTACGGCCCTCGCGCTCGGTTAATAAAAGGTATCTACTGATATATGCCCAACCATATTAATGTATCTTCTCAAGCGCTAGTAAAAAAAAGAAATAATACTTAAGAGAATTACACCTGGTCTAAAAAAGAGAGGACATAATTTGGAGAGGCTAACCATCCTTTCTCGCAGCTTGGGTGATGATTTTACGAAGGACGCAGCTCTAGCACTACGCAGCCACCATATGACCCATATTTGACCGCGGTGCACAGCTCGGATCAAAACAGTGTTGATTTTGATGAGGGAAGAAAAGCGAAGGACCCGAAGCCTCGAGGTAAGGGAAGGACCAACGAACTCGAGTCACATGTGACCACCGAGTTCGGGAATCAAGCCGAAACCACAAAGGTGAGAGGCCAGCGCTGTCGCCGCTAGGCCACCCACGCTTGCCATTACGGCCAAATTAAAGTACGGTTTCCTATATGTTAGACCATATTTTGTCGTTTTTAGTGCAAAATATTTCGTTTTGACACGAAACAACAGAAATGACAAGGTAATTTTCACCTTGACAAAAATGCATTTAGCACGTGGATAGATTCTGATATACTCACCAATGAGTTGCAATTCTTACGTGAAGCTACAAGTGGATACTTAACCTTTATATCACAGCTTCTTGATACAAAACAGTTACATAGAAAGATAGACTAAGTAAAACGGGATTATTGTCTCCTTGAGATTGTTAAATCGCATAAAACCACCAAATGAAGAGGTTCTATACCATGTTTCTATCAGGCGAGCCAAAGGTCTGCAAAGGCCGGGTTATCAAAACACCGATTTTTCTGTTTCAATGCTTACCGAATGCTTACAGAATCTCCTTCCCCTATGGAATTGAATTCTTTGTCGTAAAACGATTTTATTGTTTCTGCCATGTAACATGGCTGCCGTGCAAAACCGCTATTTCGTACGATGCAAGCCCAAAAGGATCAAAATTCAGCTTTGCGGCACACGTGAGACCGCGGCGTTAGAACAGCAGCAAGCCATGACCCCTTGAGTCTTGAGACTTGAGTTTATTTGCACACATATACACAATTTAAGTTATAAAATTACAAGAAGTCACGGTTAAAATTAAGGAGGGAAAAAAAAAGGAGTGGAAATTAAAAATGTGAAGTATTTAAGTGTGCAGAGGTGGTTAAAGTAGTTTAAACTTTCGAGTTAACCACCTCTACCACCTCCCCAAAATGGTCATTAGTACAGCTCTAAAACTGTGGCCGACAGGATTGTTGTTCTGCCTCATTTTGGCTCCAAACTGGTGACATGTTTACGTCTTACAATTGCTCTGTTTCAGTATCAATTACTGGTGTATTGTGTGAGGGCGGTTTCTGCACCTCTGAGATCAATAGTATCGCCTGCGAGATCAAAATTTTGATACAATTTTGCTTTTTGTAGTTGTCGTTGTTGTTAGCAATTTTGAAACTTAGACGGTCTTTATTTTAATAACCAATAAAAGGAAATCTTTTATCTGTAATCTTGGTTTACCTGGACCTTAAATTAAACAATGATCAGTGAGCTGCGCATCTAGTAAACACCTTCAGTAAAAGACTTTTTTACTTTAGGTGTTATTTTTTCCCATTTCAGATCACGTGTCATTCCCTTGGGGTTTTTTCTTTGTTTCTCGGTTCAAACGCTTGAAAAGATACATGAACCTCGAACAAAGAATCTCGAACATGTATGAACCTCGAACAAAGAATCTTATTCCCGAGAGGATGACACGTGGTCTGAAATGGGAAAACATTACTCCCAAAGTAAAGAGGTCTATTCCTTTAAGCTAGTGATCCTTAAAGCTAGTGATCCTTTCCAGTGGTGGATCAGATCAGTCAGTCAGTCAGTAGATTCCTTCACGCTTGTTATTATCCTAGTGATTACCTTCTTAATGTGACAATAAATTCATACATATCAAGTCCTGGGTACTCGAGATTAGGGAGGGGTCTTACCTACACACTAGTAATTGGTATGTCAGTATTTTTGGTGGGGAAGAGAGAGAACGGAGAGGACCTTTGGTTTCATATTGGACGATAGCAGACAAGAATTTCTATAAATATTATTAATTCAGTTACTGTAGCATGTGGAATTATTCCTTGTGAACTGGTGCCACAAAGTTAGACAATCTAACACGAGAGTAGAACACCAAAACCCCGATGACGATAAACATGTTTTAACCAAGACATTTCAGCCAAACCATCCATGTCAATTCTATAACGTTAACTTTAACGTCTGCGAAGTCACAAGTCGGTTGTCGGTGGGCTGGCTGTCTTACACTCCGTAAGGTTTTGGACATCAAACAGTATAGAGTGTGTTTTATACTGACAGTATTGCAACTGAATTGCCTTATTTTCTAATTTCATCTTGGGGCATCTTGATCAAAACGAAAAGCAAAAAGAGAATAGTACTGTTTTTTAATTAAATCCGGTAAAAAAGGCTCTTTTATCTTCGTTACTATATCCACATCGCGAGTACCTCAGTGTACTACAAATCGCTCTTGTGCGATAGAGACGTCGGCTGGACGAAAAGAATCTCCATTCGTCGTAAAAACCTAAACTCGGCGTCAACTAAATCAAACTCAAGGTTATTCGATAAAAGCCTTAATTGCCTCAGTACTCTCGAAATATTTGCTTTGCAATTAGGCTGGAAGCCTGCGGGTGGTGATCGGTAGTTTTAATCGCTCGAAAATATCTTGTACGAAACACTAAATAACTACAGATTCCATCTTTAAGCAACACGGATTAAAAGTTCTTTCAGAAAACTTCTTCTTGGGGTACAAAAAAATCAGATCTCCAAGACCTTTTGCCTCTGTCTTAAGAATATCCAACGCACACGTGTAATGTGCATTAAGAAGTAACAACGCACGCAGTTTCAGAAATGCGTCGAATCACAAGAAAAACTTCGTCATTCAAATTGATTACAAAGACAATGCAGTCCTAATTGCAAAAGCACAAAACTATGGGTTTGACCTTAAGGCGGTTGTTACAACACAAACGCAATTAATTTCTTGGGCTTAATGTAACATAATGATTTATTTACAATTAACAATATATATCCTACTCGTGTATAGGTTCAGGCGAGTAGTGTGTTACCTTCACGTTGTCTAAGTCCTGCGTTTCCTGTGCACTTCCAGCGATTTAGTTTCCGTTCTATCGTTCCCATCAAAGGAGGACACTGGCATTTACACGGGTTGTTTGGACTGCGCTCAAATCCTCCATAAACGGCACATTTGTTGCCTTGTCTGATGTCGGTACACTTAGACCTTGGTATGTTAAAACGATCTTTGTGGTACACATCTTTCATGTTGACTTTTCGTATTATGATTACTTCACATCCCACGCATCGTGGCTTAATCATCCAGACCAATATGACCATCCAACAAGCGCAGGAGACGAACAGCAACTTTGTTGCTCCAGGCATTTGGTAAAAGTAGCTAAACCAGATAACTTGACTGGCTTGTGGTGAACGTTATAGTTCTGTCAAACTAGTCCAATATCACTCACTTAACGCTTCGCCTCTCACAACCATACAGATGTTCGTCGATTCTTTTCGAAAAACACGGCACAGTTTTGAGCAGTCCATTCATTCTCGCTGAGTTTCCGGAGTGCAGGATCACTCCTCAACTCTGACACCATCAGCCAATGGATGCCCACGTAGATTATGTTTCTTTGGGTTTTAAGCCGAGTCTTTCGATCAAGGGAACGAGAATTCTGACGACGACTTACGTTTCGCTGTACAGGTCAAAGACCCAGCATGACATTACCGAGTGAACAGTAAATACCTCCAGTTCGCCTTATTAGATGCTTAGCAGTGCTTAGCAATTCAACACACACTGGGATACTGATGTGAAAGCCTTTCCAAATGGATTCCTGAACGTTCCGACTCAAGACAGCCAGAATACCTACAGACAGTAAGTTAAATATAAACAAACAACGTACAACAAGTATTACTCATCCAGCTTCACTCGCTAAATAGTACCGCTAATCCGTCACTAATTATGACGTTTACGCTTGCCTGATATTAATTTAATTTGAATTTCAAATTTCGCCACAAAAATGTCGTTTCACGATCACAGGACTGAAAACAACTTTGACATTTTTAGAACATTTGATTTCGTTCTACCAAAGCTATTCTCTTTATTTTTGGAAAGTCAATTGAACTTCGTGGCTTTATCTAAACAATCTTAAGGTGGCTTGCCTTTTGTTCTTGGGATCGTTTGCGTCCGTTTTTAGGACCAAGGGTCCAAGGAGATGAACATCCAAACAGGCCACACTGAATCGAGAGCCGAATAGTGAATCTTCTTGTAAGTTATCGTGTACTTTGTTTTTCTTTAGTATTCAAATGTCAGCGTGTGGTTATCAATTGAAAATCAATCTACTTATCGGCTTGCTTTAAGCCGTTACGAAATTCACCGATGTCGTTCGACATTGACCCTTAATCGCATGAGCCTATCAAAGAAGGGATTAGTGGGGAAGTATTTGAGATCTGGATTAGTATTATTTATAATTTCTGTTATCGCATACATATAATTACAAGCCTTGGAAAAAAGGTTTGAAAGCGTTCGACATGCACATTAATCGGATTTTCGATTAGTGTAGACTGCAAGCAGTCCCTCTATTTTTCTCGGTCACTCTCTCTATTTTCGTTAATGAGAAACCGAGTCTTAAACGCCTCTGGGGGTGGGACTTGGGGAGAGAGATGAAAGAAAAATAGAGACCCTCACTCTCTCACCCTCTATCTTCCTTTTGTCCTTTAATTCCCAGCCTCCCTCCCGTGGGGTTATTTGACTTGGTAGTGCTAAAAAGTTACAAATTGGAATACCCTTTAATTCGTACAGTTGAAACTTAAGAATTTCGCGATTTGACAGAAAAAGCGAAAAATTTAAATTCCACGTAGTCTCACTGTAAATTTTCACTGCAATATCTTTCCTAAAGTCCAGAATTTATGAATGTCTATAACTGATAACGTACATTAAAGTTAGGGTCAAAAAAGGGTTTACAGCAGGGCCCAGTTGTTCACGGCTTGATTAGTTCTAATCCTGGGTTAACTCTATAGGTTTTATTAAGAGTTAACCCAGGAATAGCACTAATCGGGCTTTGAACAACCGGGCCCAAGGCATTAAATTTCGCGCCGCTAATTTTCCCGGTTACTTTTATTTTTTTTCCCCTCTTTCGCGGGGCTTAAATTTCGCGATTTTTTAAAAATCGGTAAAGCCTGTAGCGGCTCTTCGTTGGAGTCCCTGGGGGTTTGGGGAAGGGAGACTGCGGAAGAAGAGGGGAGAGGAAGAGAAGGGAGGGCCAGACGGCTTATGTTTAACAGGGGCGTATATTCAGAATTTCGTGGGATTCTTGCAGGCCTTCTCTTTGCTTTTCTCCCTGTCCTGTCCTTTCCTGTCCTCTCCTGTCCTCTCCTCTCCTCTCACATCCAGGGACCCACTAAAGAGCTGCTACGCAGGCTGTAAACTCTGGGGATAAGCCTAAACCACTGCAGATGTTAAGACGTGACTCCGTCTTGGGATCTTAATCAGTAAACCTTGATTGGTTGTTAAAATATCATTACAAGAAGATTTATGTTCCACTTTCGCTGAGTTTATTCTATCCGGATTAACAGCCAAGGTTAAAGGATTTCATTTCAAGGAATTAAATCGCGTCACAATCCTTATCACGAAAACGTTCAACTCTGGATGTTTTTTCCATTACTTTTGATCATATGTTCAATCCTTCCTTCCCCGTCAGAGCTCATAGCGGGGAGAGGAGCTGAGGGTCAATGCTTTTAAATTTAAATTAAACTTGATGATCACAGTCCAAGCTTAATTATATAACATCGAGAATGCATGGAGATTTTTTCAGTTTTAGGGTTTTTCATTATTTCATTAGTATTAATCATCTCATCTCTCCACCCAGTTTGGTTGGTCAGTTATTTTCAACACGCGCCATACGTTACTGGATTAGTAAGCCTTTAATAGGAGTCTTTGACACGCGCTTCTTTGTAGCTAAACCGCGGCTGAAATCTCATCACTCATTGGTCAGATCAGATCGTTATTGACAGTAAGCTTTCCTCTTGTAATTCGCGACTAGAATTGTGATGGTGCCTTAGGCTCAAGCTAATCTGGGGATGTGTATTTTCAAGCTTCATGAATTAAAGACAGAAAAGCACAAATTTTCGGAGGGTCGGGTGGAAGAGGAGAGAATTAATTCTAGTCATGTGACTGTATAATAGAGTAACTATAACATTTGGAACCGGAACGACGGTCATACGGTAGCTTTCACTGAACATCATCATTGCATAGTGTGATCTGTTCTCGCTATTTAATTGGTTATTAATAGCCTCAAGTGTGGTGCATCATTTCGCTTCTTGTAAGGGATTCAGGAATGGCACTGGATTCTGGATTCAAGTACTGGATTCTGGATTTCAAAAGCCAAATTTCCGTGGTGGATTCCGGATTCCTTTACATGGAGCGAGATCGTTTTGACCCCCCCCCCCCCCCCCCCCCCCCCCCCCCCCCCCCCCCCCCCCCCCCCCCCCCCCCCCCCCCCCCCCCACCCCCAACCCCCAACCCTAACCCCAACCCTAACCTAAACCCCAACCCTAAACCCTAACCCTAACCCTAACCCTAAAC
>WUAP02132775.1:0-13557 GCA_015163945.2 Stichodactyla helianthus | reverse complement strand
CTCCCTATATATAGACATGTCCACATCCATCTTTTTCATTCAACTCCGACGAAGGACTAACGTCCGAAACGTCAGCAGTCTACCACCAATTCATAGTTCAAGTTTATCTTATCTATCAACTAATCTATGTAATAATGGATGATTAGACTGTCAGTCCAAACTGGCACCAGGTTGAGACCCACTGGTTGCGGCAGAATAGACACATGCCCAAGAGGATATCTCCTGGGATGTCCTCTATTTTGTAAACAGAATAATAAAAAATTCAAAAGAAAAAATTGTAAGTTGAAGTGAGGAAGTATTGCAAACATGTAATGCTATCATATTTATTGATACAATTAACCTATTCTACGTGGTTTAAGAGTCATACCAGTATGGTTGTTGTAGGCCCCTAACAGCCCTTTAATCTAAAGGCAAAGATGTTTATAATTAAATTAATTATTTTATGCATAGATATTTAGTAAATCATTCAGGTTTTTTAAGCAAGAAAGCAAAGCAAAGCTTTAGATGACTTCTCCCTTAGAACTAAATTCTAAAATTCATCTTTTTCATAGATTTTGCCTAAGATTTTTGCAGATGAATAACTCAAGCAGTGTCTTGCTCAGGGTTCATACAGGTTCTGGAGAGTCTTGGAAAGTTTTGGAAATTGATAATGCATTTTTCCAAGACCTTGAAAGTTTTGGAAAGTTGATCTTTGGTCCACTAGGCTATGGAAAAGTTATGGATTTTTTGTAGCTTAGTCAGCTTATACCTTGCAAAAAATTGTTTTTGTTGTAAAGTGCAAAAAAATTTTCTGTCAGCACTGTACGTGTGGTGTACGTATTGTTTTGCATTGGTAAATGTATGTTGAATGTTTCAGATCCATAAATTTAGCTTTATTTTTAGCTTTATTTTTGTACTTTGTGTGGTTTTGGAAATTTGAGTCAAAGGGCTTTGAAAAGTTTTTGAAAAGTTTTGAAAATTCTCACAAGGGATCCTAAACAAACCCTGTGTCTTTAACCTTGCTGGGATTTGCTGAGAATAAGATTTTCTTGATAACACAAGTAGAGTTACTAACATTAAAAACACGATAATACCCAAATTTTTTTTAGACTTTGGAAATTATATTGACTAATTAATGCTTAAAAATAGTCTGTTTGATATTTTCACTAAATCTTGAAGCTCTTGAATGTCTGAATTTCTGGCTAATGAATTCACATCAGAATAAAAGCTTTTTTTTTTCCATTGAAGAACATCTTTATCTTATGATCAACCAATTAATTTCATTTGCTGATGGTAAGATCTTAATTCTATATTTATTGCAGACATTTTTCCTTTGGGTATATGCATAATGGAGGGATAATATTCAGTGTTAAAATGGTTGGGCACTTAAACTTGTCCTCAGGAATTAATTATGCATCTATTCTATTGATGTAAAAGCACTAGATATTAGCTGTCAATTAAGTATGCTGCACTCATAAAAGATCTTTATTTCCCTTATCTTATCAAATTACTTTCAAGAGCTAACTAGACTACTTAGTAGAGCTGTTATCAATAATTACTACCGGTACCTACATTGTAGCCTTTTAATGAATTTTTTTAAAGCTCACGAAATTTTTACAAATATGAAAGTTGAATTCTTTAGGTTTCATAAAAGTCTACTTGAATTAATACTCATTTTAATTTTCTTTTTAATTTTTGTTTTAATGTCAACTGGTAGACATGCTGGCTTCTGTTCTATCATTTCCTATTGTGGCAATTTTTCTTGTGTAAGTTGACCAGCCATCAATAGCACACAAGCAATTCAATTTTCCCCTTAATCTTGTAAATTAATGCTTGATAGATTTATAAGTAATCTTATCTAGGGCAGACTTAATACATCTGACATTTATTTTAATTTATGGTATACATGTATTAGTCATGAAACAGCTTGCACAGATGATGATTACAATAATTTGATACAGTGTAAAGTACCATCAGTAATAGTCCAGAAATTGTTTATAAGGCCTTGTCAGATTAATTTTGTTGTGAAAATTAATCAAGAAATAGAATAAAATGAAATATAGAATAATTTATTAATTTATAGGGTGCAAATTCTATGTACAAATATTCAGTAGTAAAAGGATGGTATAATTGCAGCTAATGCTCTAGTTTTTTACCCCTCCTTCACTCTGGCATTAGAGCAGATTTTGTATGACTGTGAAAAGCTCTGCGGCACGAACACAACATGGTCGCAACACTGTCAAGGCATGGCAAGGCACGTCAAAAGTTCTAGAAAACATCATGGTCACGGCAAGGCAAGCTTATGCCTGGGACTGTGCTGCGACATTTTCACAGTCATATGAAATCTGCTCTAAATATGAAATAGATTATAGGATTGAGAGAAAGACATGAAGCTGTTATCAATAAAACTAGAAGAATTATGGAAGGATGTAGGATGACAACAGTTTGATTATTAAGTATTAAACATAGTGAATTGAATGTCAAAAGATCTGGTAAAAGTGTCTTTCCATTGATAAGAAAGCACATAGTGTTTTCCTTTTCAGCAAGGCTAGGCTTGATCCATTTCTTTAATCAAAGCATCACTGTCGTCAAATGTCATAATCATTTTGTCATTGTCATAGAATATATATGCCTGGGCATACATGCACCTTTTTGAATGTGTCCATATATCTATCAATTAATATACTTCCATTTTTAGAGCCTTATTAAAGGCCACATCAGCAAGTCTGTCATGATCATTTTATCCTCTGTTTAAGAGTCAAGTAGATATTTAGGCATGCATAATCTGCTTCATTGATATCCACATAGTCTATCAAATACATGTTCATTGGGATGGGGCTACATTGACAGTTTTATTAGTACCAAACTTTGGCTATTTGCTCTTTGTCTGACTATTTAGCTCTAATGAGATCAGAATTTTTGTTCTCTCTAGAGGCAGTATGCAAAGTTTACATAGAGATAAGTGGGTCACGTTTATATTACTAATGGTGGTGATACTCATCAAGTTAGGATAGTATGCAAGACTATGACGTAGAAATGGATTAGTTACTGTAAAAGGTATCTTAATACTCTGGGTATTTGGTGACTGTAGTTACAAAGGTATAAATGAACTAAAAAGATGCATAAGAATTAAGAAAATACAATGCAATCTCCATCCATTTATATTCTGCTAGTAAACAGTACAAAACCTGAAAAGCTTATTATAAAGATCCCAATAGCCCACTTCCGAATTATCAAAAGATGCAAAGCTTTGTGAGAAATCACACTTGGTGGATTGAAATAACTGAATATTTTTTGACTATTTCTGTTGCTTAAAGGTATATTTTTATGGGAGAACCATGAAAATGTCTAGAGAAAAGAGTGACAACAGAACAAGTCAGTTGTTTCATGCCATCAAGCATCACATGAAGCCTTGCCTTTGTACATCTTTGGTTTTCCTATATTTTAGCCCTTACAGCTTTACTTTAAATTTTGGCATGGAAATAATGGGATTTGATGCACTGGGATGAATGTTGAGGTAACTGGGAATGCAAATAGGAATGGCCAAAATGGGATTTCTACAAAATAAAATTCATCATTGGGATTAGCTAGGATTTAGTTTCTGATAAATGAACTTGGTAGAACAAAAATGAGGGCTAAATAACTTGAGTAGATATTTTATGCAAGACTATGCATTTTAGTCCTCGTTTCATTTATTTTTTCTCAAAAATAACAAGTGGAAAAAATTTAGTCTTCAATAAAAATTCTAAGATTATAGCTATCAATATTTATCATTATTCATCATGGTATATTATGTTTGTAATGGTATCTTGAATACGTTTTACTTGGTTTTAAGGTACACAGGAAATTATGTCCAACAGACTGATAATTATAAGTAATATTTTTTGATAACAAATTAAGTTGATTGTACATTATGCTGATGAAACACTTGACTTCATACCATGTTATCTTGTTCTTGCTTTGGGTGCTTTTATTACATTTCAAATTTATCATAAAATTAAGGAAATGAAAAACGAGGTTATCAGATCTATCACAATATTTTTAAGCTTTAATAATGTTCATGGCTATATTTCTGCCAACTTGCAATACCATAGTGACCAGACTCTCTGTTAAAGTTGATATCACCAGAATCCAAATTAAAGGATTTTATTTGATCTGTAGCTGTTTGATCAACATCTCAAAGTTATTGCTTTTTATTGTGTGAAACTTATTTCAGCTTTAATGATCTTAACGACTTATATGTCTAGTGTTACATGCTATATTTTTATCCTGATAAAAGGATTAATTGACTGGCCATTAATGGCTAATGCTATGGCTCCATCATGTCTAGCTTATGATATTTTATTGTCATACAGTCTGTTTTGTTTTTCCTAGACTGCAGATGACATGTTTACTTTATGTCTTCTCTGTTTTCTCCTTTTATGTTTTTTTTAATTATTGCCGACAGGCATATATTCTAAAGATAGTTAAGAATTAGATCCAGGGTGTGAGTGGGCTATGTACAGGTCACTAGCCTAGGCATGCAAATTATGCTGTTTGGGCTCCCTGTGGACACAGGATGCCCAACAGTCCAAAACATGCTATTGACTAGTACCTTCATATGTCAGTTCACTGGTCCAACACAAAGCATTCAATTAAAGGTGTGAGGTACAAATTTGAATGTTCTTTGAAACTACCTTGCATTCTCTAATAGATGTCTTGCATTTTAGCAATGTACAGAAGTATATGGACAATTTTTAAGACTTTTTCATCTCATTTTATTTTATCTCCATAGGATCCCAAACTGAGAGATTCTGTAAGAACTGGAGGAACAGAAGAGGAATTACAATACAAGACAATAACAGTTGTCCATGGGACAAATATGGTTGATGTGTGTTTTATGAACCTAGTATCTGGTTCAGCGAATACTGCTAAGCAATGGACTGAAGCACTAATGAAATTAACACATAACATTCTTGCCATGAATGCTTGTCCGTCAACATTTCTTCAGAAACAGTAAGTCAAAACTCATCGTTAAGATAAATTTGGGGTTAGGTACCAAGATGAGTGCTGGTTGTGCTAGATCATGCCCAGCCA
Organism: Stichodactyla helianthus; assembly: GCA_015163945.2. Classification (NCBI taxonomy): domain Eukaryota; kingdom Metazoa; phylum Cnidaria; class Anthozoa; order Actiniaria; family Stichodactylidae; genus Stichodactyla; species Stichodactyla helianthus. Next base: position 8,502 of record WUAP02132775.1, on the reverse strand, counting down.
TGGAGGTAACCTTGGCAACTGATCCATAGGCTGAAACAGTGGGGAACAAACGTACCTGAAGGGTAACCCAACCTAAGTAGAGAAGGGGGAATTCACTTCTTTCCAACAGCTAAAAGGCACGCCAAACTCCCCTTGCTGCAAACTCTGCCAGTACACTCTTTGTAACAAGGGGGACCCCCCACATACCTTAGGATGATGGGGTAGTACTGCTGAGCTGCCTTGAGTCGATTTGAAATTTGCCAGGCTCATGAAAATTTTTGTTTTGGTTTATCATAAATTAAATGTTCACATGGATGTGAATAACGTATGGTAGTGTGTAATTGCAGTATGCATGCACTCAGTACATGTACAGTTATGGTACATAAAAGTATGCTGAAGAAAACACAATAACTTTTATTGTATTATAAAAAGTATCTCTACCTTTGCATGGGGTTCTAGAGGTATATTGGAATTTCCATTTTCCATTTCAGATATTGTTCAAAGAACTTTCCGAGTGGGAAATGAGGGACTTCATTAATTAGTGGGAGAAGGGAGTGCATTTTATTTTTACTATGATGATTTTTTCCATCCCATCCCATACAAGATGCAAGAAATAATCAGGTCCCCCCCTTGATATGGATACCAAAAAAATGCATACCCCACCCCACCCCCCTCAAAAACCCTCACAAAATTTTAATAATCCTACCCTTACTTGCACCCACTAGCTTCACCATACCTCCTGCTGATTAATGTTTTATCTTTTAGAACTTTCTTTCTTTCTTGTTCACCTCATGTTTCCATTTGACCTTAGAATATAGTCTTTGCATTATAGTATCATCAAAAAGAATATAATATGGATAATTGTGTGTGCTTTTTGAAATTAACTTTATGCTCCTTTCTTTCTGTTCTTTCCAGTTATACAAAGCTCTGTGTAACAACTAGCCCAGATGGAAAAATTCTAGTCAAAAAGTGAGTAGGACAGTGTAATTACTCAGTTAAAGGGCTTTAATTTATTTTAAGGTGGAGGTAAGGGGTGGGAGGAAACTTTGGGCCTTGGTTACGAAACATTTCATAATCCCCCTAATCTGTGGAGTCTAAGTGGGCTGGAGGAATTACGGCTATTAAATGTACAGTGTCAACGTTTTCAGTTCCCCCACTGTACTAACTTTGGTTTAAAAATTAGTTAACCCACCACTTAATTCTTCCGGATCACCCCTCTCCCTGTTAAAAAATAAATGCTTCCTTAGACTGTGCAGAGAGAATGAGGGAAAGTGGTAATGGAGGTCATGATATTATATAATGAAATGTACTTTTGTTTTTCAGTATAATCAAATATATTACTAGTTCTAGCAAAGAAGACAGAAAACGAGTGCAAGAAGCCTTGCAATCTGTTGGTTTACCGCATGGAAAAGTAAGAATAATTTAGACCTTCAGCTATCACCAAATTTTATGTTTTGTAACAAATGCTCAACCCTTGGGATGTGTCCATTGAGTCACTTTGTTTGCTGCTAACCTAGAGTCACAGAAGAGTGGCTATATCTTAAATAGCCCACTTCAAAGATATGCTTTGCTTGTCATGCACAAAGGTTTCAGTATGAGGCTTCATGCTTAATTAAATTTATTCTTTTCTCTCGTCATGGATCACTGAGCATTATGCACGAAGCCTCACATTGAAACCTTTGTGCGTGACAAGCGAAGCTTATCTGGGAAGACTGATGGTTAGACTGATGTACATTTATTTTCTTATTTTTATCTTCGTTTAAGAATGACCTTATAAGTCCTGATGAATTCACATTTAAGATATTTCTGGAGTTCTACAATCGACTTTGCAATAGACAAGATATTGACAAAATATTCACTGAAATGTAGGTACATTAGGCAATAATTACATGCAATTCATTAAATATGCTGTTTCTTCTCTTGGTGTACCCACTAGTTGGTGGGTGTCGGAGAACATGAGGGGCGGGGCTGGTGTGAAGTTCACTGTTTCCCCACTAGTGGTATAACCACCAGTGGGGAGTGATATGAGATTAGTATCAGATATCTAGCATTTTATTTTGGAATCTTCCTATTTTATAACAGTGTAAAGAAAAAGCCATACTTAACTACAGAGCAAGTAGTGGATTTTATCAATAACAATCAACGAGACCCTCGGTTGAATGAAATACTGTTTCCCTATTGCGATCCTGAGAAAGCACAAGAAATTATTAACAAATATGAGCCAAATAAAGAATTTATCAAAAAAGGTAGGGAATAATCAGCTGATATATTGTTGTCAGCTACTTAGTTAATTAAAAAAAGTGTGTCCAGTCATTGCAAGGGAACAGCAGGAACTGACAAAAAGTCTACCTTGTTTAAATTAGATGTTGTATTAAATGTTTTTGATGTTTCATTCTTCATATTAGGAAATTTTTCATTCATATTTTTAAAACTTTACTGCCAAGCTAAGAAATAATGCCTAAGGGAATAACAGGCTGTCTGAGATGGAGAAGATGTTTAGTCAGGTTGAAAAGGTCTACAGGAAATATCCAGGCCAAAGGCCAATTTTAAAGTCTCTATTAATTGTTTCATTTCAGGTCACTTCTCAGTCCAAGGCTTGACAAGATACCTCATGAGTTACGACAACACCATTATCAATCCAGACAGGCTGTCTGTCCATCAGGACATGACGCAGAGTCTAGCACATTACTTTATTAATTCTTCACATAATACATACTTAACAGGTAATAGCCTGATGTGTGACATAAAATGCATTAAAATTTTATGTTTTGCATCTCTGTAAGAGTCACATTGCAGAACAAAGGTCTGTCTGTACACTTTATGACTTGATGATATGTCAAGCAATTAAAAAATAAATCAAGATGTTGCATACTGTCCTAACTTGCTAGAATTGAATGACTGAAACTCATTGTCAAACACAGATTTTTCATTAATGAACCTTAATTCCCCCAAAAATTATTAATTTAGAATCAAGGATGGCTATTCTTAATTTTATAGTACTGGTAAATTCATTGTCATTAATGTTTTGCTAATTACTGGAATCTTGAACTTGTTTGTTTTGTTTTCTTTAGGTCATCAGTTAACAGGAAAATCTTCAGTAGAAATTTACCGACAAGTACTGTTAATAGGTTGTCGTTGTATAGAACTGGACTGCTGGGACGGCCGAACTGAAGAACAAGAACCAGTAATAACACATGGAATGACATTTTGTACTGAAATTGCCTTCAAGGTTTGCCAATAACTTTTAAGGGCCAACTACATAAAATATACCTCAGTCCAAAAGGTTATGAGTCAGTGTTCCAGTTGAGATGAGCCAAATTGGCTTGTTGACTCACTTATAACCCATGAGGAGTGGAGGTGTGATTGTTGTAGAAAAACAAACTATTTGGAGAGTGATAAACTATATAACAAACCTTCAAATTGTCTAAGACCTCAGGCCATTTGATTTGTTTTCCACTTACTAATGACCCATGATTAATAGTTATACATGATAGATGAAGGATTAGTAGTAGCCATATTATTTGTATATATGATAGAGCAAATTTTTCTCAGATGACTGAGAAAAGTGGTTTACAGTCCGGTCGCTACCATGTACTCTCACTACCAGTCCGATCGCTACCAACCACAGTCTGATCGCTACCATGACGAAGTCCGATCGCTACCAACCACAGTCTGATCGCTACCATGACGAAGTCCGATCGCTACCACTGGGAAATTACCAACAGAAAGCATCGATGAAACTTAGTAAAAAGACCCTGAACTTTGGTTTATTTACTAATGTTTGCATGCTCTTTCGAAGGCTAGTTGTTATGACTTTAGCAGATGAGCAGAAAGCATTATTCCTCATTCCAGGCTTTTTGCAAAGGGTCTATGTAGAAGTAGATTCATCAGAGTCAAGTTGGTAGAAACGGACTTGGTATGGAAGCTAGTGAGCACGGTGTTTGGTCGCGAAGATTCTTCGTCTTGATCGATCGTATCGTGAAATGATCGCTCAAGATATACTCTAAAATGCTACAGAAATTTTCTTTTATAAATCTTTGTGGCTTTTTACTAAGTTTCATCGATGCTTTCTGTTGGTAATTCCCAGTGGTAGCGATCGGACTTTGTCATGGTAGTGATCAGACTGTGGTTGGTAGCGATCGGACTGGTAGCGAAAGTACATGGTAGCGACCTGACTGGTAACCAGAAAAGCTTGCTACATGATTGGTGCTATAAGCCTGCCTTGCTGCTACCATGATATTTTCTAGAATTTGGACAAGCCTTGCCATGCCTTGACCACATCACAACCATGTTCTATATGGGGGAATAGAGCAGCGAAGGAAGGCCAGTTGGGCCCTCATACAGTGATTGGCTCAGATTATTTAGCTTGGTATATCATTATTTGCAGCCACACAGCTGTTTAATATGTCAAGCCTGTTGAATGGAATTGATTTCACCAGTAACTGTTGTCTGTTATCTGTAGGATGTGATAGAAGCTATAGCAGAGTGTGCTTTCAAGACAAGTGACTATCCAGTAATCTTATCATTTGAAAACCACTGCACGTAAGTGTTCTGTACATTTTAAAGAGTGTTTTTTGTGAATGAGAATGTGTAGACTGCATTGCCTTACACTACTACACAGTACAGTCTGCCATAACATTAAAATAGCTTTACATTGTGTAACTCATTCAATTACACCATGTATATAACTACTGACAGTTAACAGGGGCAGATCCAGGGAAGTGGCCGTGCAGTGGGTGTAACCCTCTGAGATAAGCTATTTACAGTCAATATGGATTTAATATCCTATACTTTTGGTGCTTGAGTCCCAATCATAAATGTTGCACCCCCTCAAAAAAGTCCTGGATCTGCCTCTGATTTTAAAATTCTTTACACCTTTGATTTTGATGAAATTTTCATGGTATTGAAAATTTTTAATTGTTCCAATTATCATTGACGTGTTGTTATTGCTGCTGTTTAGTCCCAAACAACAGTCCAAGATGGCTGCGTACTGTGTGAATATCTTTGGTGATATGTTGCTAGATAAACCACTGGATGAGTATCCAGTAAGTATAGAATAAAACGTTTCTTGTCTTCTTCTTTGATTGATGGACAGTAAAATCTTTGTGGTATGGAATCCATCATTCTAGGCTGTAATGATGACAATATCATGTTCATGTATTCTGGGAGATTTAGTACTTTATGACCAGCCAACACATGTTGACCAACAGATGGCTGACAAACACCCAGTACTTGGCAGTTGGCTGTTCATTGGCCAATTGTTCATTTCACCATCAAAATAGAGGTCAATCAAACTAGAAATATTGATATTACAAAAAAAAGGAACGAAAGTAGTGTCAGCTGACTTTTGGTGAAGTGTGGGCTAACAGTTGGCTGACTGTTGGTGGACATGTGTGGGCTGGTCAATCATTAAGACTACAATTACCAGTATTCTGATTGAATGAGCATGAAATATTATCTTGAGCACTGTTATCCAATTTTGTCTGTTGTCTATGTCAAAGAATGCCGAATTTAAAAAAAAATTCCTTTTTCTTTTTCTTAAAGCTTGAGGAAGGGAAACCCCTACCATCACTCAAATCAGTGCTTAGAAAAATCATAATCAAGAATAAAAAGCGAACCACTAAACGAGATGAAGGTAGGTATTAAGAACTAATATATAAATCCTTTTAGAATGCCCCACCTGTTTCCTTAACAGATTACTATGGAACCCTTAGCTTCACTCTTAATTCCTTAATGTGCTGGTTTAGTGTCACTATATTGGCACAAGAATCTTGGTGTTTTCTATGACTTTTTTTGCATACAGTCCTATAATTACAGATGTGGTAAATAAGTACCACTACAACAGAAGTGGATTCAGGATTTTTTTGAGGGTTGCACCAGCAGAATTTTTTTGAAGAAGGATGTGCTATTGATGATTGGGGATTGAGCACCAAAAGTAAATTATATTGAATTCATAATTGACTGTAAGTAGCTCATCTCAGGGGGTGCACACCCTGGAACTGCTCCTGCACAATATTATCAAGACATCTTCCTGTTCTTCTGCTTGTACATCTTTCTAATTTTCAATAGTTAATTGTAATTGTTATTTTATAGAATTTTTCTTATTAAATATCATTGCAGCCAATGATAATGATACACCTGCTCAGACTACTGCTGACAATGCAACAACAACAGCAACTACTAATTCTACTACAACATCACCAACAACAACAGAAAATGGTGAAAGTAGACCAGAAATGAATGGTGAAGTCGATAACAATGAGAGTGGGGTAAGTGGCTTCTGTTGCATTGTCGTTTATTCCCTGATATTCATTTTCCATCTTCCCAATTTTTCATTACTTCTATTTTTTTGCTCTTACAGAAAGATAGAGATCAAGTAGAAGAGGAAGCTGCACCAGATACAGCTTTATCTGAACTTGTCAACTACATTCAACCAGTCCACTTCAAGAGTTTTGATCACTCTGCAAGTAGGTATCCAGTGTTCTGTTTGTGTACCAATACATTTGTTAATCAGACAAGCATTTTTTTATGTATATTTTATTGCCCCAGTAAATAGGGGCTTTTACCCAAAATCCCAGGTCCATGGGGCTTTAAATGGTTTTGACCTAATGCAGGCTAGGGATATTACTAATATCAGGACAGCATGACACCAAGCGGTTAGGGGAAATTAGTTGACAGCAGCAAGGTTGCATGGTAGAACAATAGAATCTTTCCCCTAAGGGATTGAATTCTTTCTCATGTAAAAAAACAACTTTATTGTTTTTACCATGCAACATGGCTGCCGTGCAAAACCTCTATTACAAATAACTGGATGAGAAAACAAACTAGGTACCTAACAAAATTGGCAATAGGATGCTTTGGCTGACATTCCTGGTTTGTTTGTGTTTTTTTTTTTTTTTAACAGAAAAAAATAGATCCTTTGAGATGTCTTCATTTGTGGAGACCCTTGCAACTGGACAGTTGAAAGAAAAACCTGTAGAATTTGTAAAGTATCCTTGTGTGTAATATCATGAAAATGTATATTTATTACTACATTAATTCCTAAATGATAGGGATGTTGATGATGATGATGGCAACAACAACTGTGAGGACAATGACAACAACAAATGAAAAATGGAAAATGATGGTGATTTGAAGATGATGGTGATGGACTGGTGATGATGATGAAATTATAGTTAGTGATGATGAATGATCAGGTGCTGACCGTAATAATTTTGGTGATGGTGATGATAATGGTAAACAACTAAAATGTTGCTGGTGACAGTGCTGCAGTTAATGAAATGAAAGTAGTGATGATAGATGATGGTGATGACAATATATAATTGTGGTGATGGATATGATGATGATGATTATGTGGTGTCAGATGTGTAATAGGGCATAATTAATTGATGTTTCTTAACATACATGTTAGTTATAATAAGAGACAACTGAGTCGTATATACCCTAAAGGAACAAGAGTTGGATCTGAAAATTTCATGCCACAAGTAAGTATTTCATAATGATTACTTCACTGGTTTTGTTAACAAGACCTTCTTTCTTCCCTGGAATATATTTATTAACTCTTTTTCTATTTTGTATAGATTTTTTGGAATGCTGGTTGTCAATTGGTTGCTCTAAATTTCCAGACTTTAGGTAGTTCAATACAAGTTCATTGTTTTAGTGTTTTTATTAATAATAATTCATTGCTCTGTTGTGCTTGATGTTTATATTATGTTGTTCAATAATTTGTACCAATGTCATCCTTCTTTTTGCATTCCAGACTTACCAATGATGTTAAACTTAGGAATATTTGAATACAATGGAAGATGTGGGTAAGTTGGGTATATTGTTCTCATATGTTTTTGAAAGGGAACTGATTTCCCAAGGGAAGTATTAAAGGGAACAAAATTTCATGGTATCATCAGAGTTGAACTGCAATTAGGCTGTACTCAAGTGGCAGCCATGTTTATTCACAAGAGTATAAAAACCTTTGTTCATGCCCAGGTGAACTCATTCTAAAGTGCTTCAATGCAAGGCCATGAAGAGGAATGTATTGTTTTAACCAAAGCAGCTGCTGTGTGATCAGAGCCAAATGTTAATTAAGGAATAAGAAGGGTACAAAGAGGGTTTATTCTGGGGTAACAACTGTCCCTCTGGGGAGGCATGGATATATTTCAGACCCACACAATTACTCAGAGCTTGCAAGCCTAAATAAAAGAATCCTTCCCTTTTTCCTTAGTTTGTGCATATTCCATACTTAAGCTTTTTATTGCAGGTATTTACTGAAGCCTAGTTTCATGCGAAGACCAGATAGAACATTTGATCCATTTGCAGAGTCCACTGTCGATGGAATCATTGCTGGTGCAGTAACAGTAAAAGTATGTATTTAAAGTATTTCTTCACTATTTATCCATTATCACTGCAGTTATCCAATTCATTTGTTCTCTATTCATGCACACATCCATCCCTCCCTCCATCCCTCCCTCCCTCCCATCCATCCATCCATCCATCCCTCCCTCCCACCATCCATCCATCCCTCCCTCC
>WUAP02132764.1:0-13558 GCA_015163945.2 Stichodactyla helianthus | reverse complement strand
TCGATTGTAATGCGCAGTAGAAAACAGAAATGTTGATTCTTGCGCACTATAAGTTAATAAATTATTATTATTATTATTATAAGCCTATTGCTCAGTTTTACACAACAGCTCTGAACTTCTCCAAAACGTCCCTCGTGTGATATAAGACTGATAGCACACAGGAAAACATCTTATATTTGTTAACTTTTATTTATTTTTGGTATAATTGTAATGCTGCTATATTTAAACTAGCTTTCATAATTAATTAGATGTCCCTATGGTTAAATATTTTTCAGATAAATAATATAAATAGCATTAATCAATCCATGTAATTTTGGCCTGTTTAATGGCCTTTTGGACATACAAGCTTCAATAACATGCTACTGAGGTCACACTTGCAAGAAATTTATTTTATTTGAAAAAGGACTAGGTTGTAACTCTGTGAAATTCATGGAGATTGCACGGCATAAACTATCAAGTAAAAGATAGTTAAAAAAAACCCACTACACTGTATGCATTTAATATACAGTATACAAGATTGTATTTGTGAGAGTATAAAGCCCCTTACCTGGTGTCTTTTTAGCATGTCAAGTCCAAGCACTAGATCCATGACCTGGTCTTGAAGAACTGAGAAGGATGATGGAAGAAAGTCATTCTCTATTTGTATCTGTGCAAGATGTACACGTCCAATGATCTTTTGCTGACCAACACCTTGAGCAATACCTGACCAACGATGATCAATCAGACGTGTTATATGGCACCTTTCTGCACAAGCAGAACTCATAAATGTCATCTGAGCTCCAGAATCAACAAATGCCTTGACAGGATAGCCATTTAAAGTACAATTAATATACAACATGATGACTTTAGCAAAGGACTCAGGAGAATACTCCATAGCTACTTCCATGTTCTGATTGACATTAGACATCCTAATTTCTTCTGCAATTTCCTTTTGTGCCTCTGCATCAAACATGTCTGCATTCATTGTACGGATTCTTTGCATATTTCTTTCATTAACTTCTTGGCGCTGTTTATTCAAAACTTCTGCAAACTTCTGTGGGTTTGTTAAAGCAGCTGCTAGTTCTGGATTTCTTTCTTTCAACAGGGACATCTGATGAGGATCAGTCAGGAACATCTGTCTTATGGTTTCAGGATTGTCCTCACTAGCATTTTGAGAGTGTCTTTGCATGTTGATACGGGTAGATGAATGACCACTATTGCTGCAGGTCGGAACATGAATTTGACCCCAGTCAATTTCCATGGCATCTGTCCCTTCACCTTTAAACATTTTGCCACAAAAAAATCATGTCAGGAACCAGATAAACATTAAGATGGCAGTACTATTCACTTCTTTTTCTATTCAAGTTCTCAAGTTCAATGCACCTTCCCGGAGTTACCCATAATTCTCCTTGTGCAAGCCAGGTCAGGGTCTGGTTAGGGGCAGAGTATAAAGTGACTTCAAAAATTGAACAGAAAACAGTGTTTTATCAAATTATCAAAATACGAAAGAAGGATGTAAATGGGTTTACCAAATATGATATCTGAATAACAGAGCTTTTCCTGTTCTTGTTTAGACACAGTGCATGAATTTCCTCAAAAACTACGATCAGTTTTCAGTGTTTTTTACCCTGACCTTGCTATCGCATGCAAATCCTAAAGAATTTTGGGAAACTACAGAAAGGAACATGTATGAGTAGTTGTCAGTTGATTTAGGGGAAGGGGGAGTGAGGACAAATCAAGACAGCACAAAGCTCAAAAATATGACCACTTTGAATGTATTCACACACATTTTATGCACAGGTTCTTGTAAGTTCCAGAGACACATTTTGATGAGAAGCAGTCTGGTTTTACCAGGTGTGTAAAAGCTCATTTTGTAACAAAAATCCCGTGCACAAAATATGTGAATACATTTAAAGTGTTCATACCTTTTCATGTCATGCTGTAATTGTAAATAATCAGAGAAATTTTGTTACGTCTGTTGGGGTGGGGGGGGGGGGGACAGAAACTATGTACTGTGCTGATACTACTGTATAATGATATTGTGAGCTGTGATCTGTTGTAAATGGCTCAGTGTATGTCTTTAATTGACTAAAAAATACTCTTAGAGTCAATTTTTGGTAGGTGGCTGTAGGAAGGCAAATTCATTTGGGGCCCAACTAGACTATAACTTGGGACATTTCCATTACATGTACAAGTAATGTACAAGATAGAAAAGTATTGGAGGAACCTGGCCTAGTCCCCTCTCCTTGCTGCAATCCTACAACCAAATTTCTTGATATGAATCCTAAGCTTTCAGCTTAGCACCCATCATCAAGGACAAAATGCTAAAAAATCCTCATCCATTGTTGGAAAGGAAGGGAAAAATTGTACACATGTTGATTAACTCCAGGGTTAAGATAGAAATGAAGACAAAAATGGATGAGATGCTTAAAGATGACTTATGAAAATTTCTTCATTTGGTGGCAGAATAGTCCAGGTGATAAATCACAAAATGACATCATCAATCAGTTGCATTGTGGGATTGCGGAAGTGCAAAGTTTACATGTACCATCTTTCAAAGTAACACAATGATAACAAAGTGTTGTGGCCATTTTTTTTATAAGAGAGAAGGTGAGAAGTGTTATTGAGCTTTCATAGTATTCCAAAAAAGATGAAGACAAAATAAAACAAATGGATAAAGCTTAAGTTCCAAAAAATAGATGGCTGAGTGTTGATTCATTCATGTATTTATTATCCTCCTTAAATAAAGTGCTATTTTTTTACCTTAAGGTGGGTCTATATAGTTTTTGGATGTGCACGCATGAGGTTTTCCACGAGCATGCACAGAACCGGAATTTGAAGAATTTTTATTTTGATGTCACAAAAATATTAACCTTATTTTTTTCTGAAATAACTCAAAAACTAAAAGGTAAAATGTCTTCAAAATTCTATATATTTGTTATCATATAAGCTTATGGGTTAAACAATTGTCAAAATATTTAGAAGTTTGGTACTGTGGAATTTTTTTATTCGGCAAATTCAACATCTTGCATTATTTGAAATTCTGTAGTACCAAATGTTTTAGCATTGTGTCAAATAAAAAGGGAAGGTAACTGACTTCACCCTGGAAAACAAGAGTTTTTAATATTTTAATGAAAAGAATGGCCTTACGTAGTATTACCATGGTAACCTTATATGTGATCAGCTTCATAAAAATTGAGTCCTAAACTCACGAACTTTAATATGGTTGGCCTATCAATGTGTGAGCCTGCATTAGCCATAGATTACTGTCTTATTGACTGGAACTACCGAAAACTATGCGCGCAGAACATTCTACAATGGACACACCTGTAGCTCTATTGGTTGATAATGGTCGTTTCTTTCTCAGTAGCAAGACATCTCCTTCCTTAACCCCATAATCTAATAATTTTTTTTTTAAATCTCTCAGCTGGTTTCCTTGATGCAAAACGATGACATCATTTGCCGGGATTCCTGACTCAAATTCTACCAAAGCAAGAAAGTTCTCCAGCTCCAAATCAACGCTGACATCGATTGTAAACAACGAATTATCTTCAGAGGTTATAGTTATCTTCATGGTGCTTAATTAGTGAGAAAACCAGGGATATTTTGTGGAAAGAAAAGCAACTTGTCCTTATCGTCCTTTTTTCCTTTTAAGAAATAGTTCGCGAAAGACTGGGACCAGTACTAGAACCATTCCAGCGCAGAAAAAGTAGTTTGCAGAGGACTAGGACTAGTTTGCTTGGCCTCCGCCATTTTCACGAAAAGAGACCGAAAAATAGGAATCTCTCTCTCGCTTTTTTATCTTTAATAGATATAATGGAGAACTCAACAAATAAAGTGAATCAAAGGTATGGAAGGTATATTGACATTTTTTTTTCGCAGTTATAGTAACATTAGTAAAGTTTAATCTTGAAATTTCGATTGCTTCAAGTTGCTTGACAACGCAATGTTTTGAAAATAAGCTTAAAGCAACTTTCGTAAGCTTACATGATGGAACTAAGAAATATCAATTATTTTTTGGTATTACGTATATTCTTAGGGATAGTGAAGACGCTGATAAAGTATGGTTAAACGCCCACCAAGATCCAATGGCAAATCTATATACTTTCTCAACGTCTATTTCACTGGCTGACCTTAATGCAGATGGTGACTTCAAGCTCCTTGTTGCGGATTTTGGTACGGGTACTTATGATATGAAGCTCAAAGTGTTCAAAGGTACAAGCCTTTTTATGGAAAGTGCTATTATTGATCTCCCAACGGCACTGGTAACTTTTTATATGGATACCAATGACCCACGTACCCCAGCCGTGGCTGTTGCATCAGGCCCTTTTATATATGTTTACAAGAACTTAAGACCATATTTTAAATTTACATTACCACCTCTTGAAGTCAATTCAGTAGAGCAAGATCTTTGGAATCAAGCCAAAGAGGACAAGATTGACGTTCAAATGCTCAAGGAAATGTTGGAGAGTTTAAAAACTGAAGGCAGTGAAGGTGAATTGACCGTGAGATCCCTTAAATTTCTTTCTCTACCATTTGAAGAAATGGAAAACTTTGCTAGTATTTATAAAAGGGCTCCACTGAAACGTCAAACAGTCATCACTTGCATGAACACTCTGAAAAAAAGCATGGCCGATGATGATGCTGTGAGTTGTCTTGTTATTGGAACAGAAAGTAAAGACATTTATGTGTTAGACCCTGAGGCATTCACTGTTCTTTCTAAAATGAGTCTGTCAAGTGTGCCATCCTTTGTGTCTGTAACTGGACTCTTTGATGTTGAATTTCGAATTGTGGTTGCTTGTCGTGATGGCAAAGTATATACTCTGAAGAGAGGAAGTAAAACTGCCAAGGCTTGCATTGAATTAACATCCCAAGCTGTTTCCTTGGAACGCATTGGGAAAAACATTGTTGTAGGCTGCATGGATGACACACTGACATGCTATTCAACTAAAGGAAAGAAGCTTTGGACCATCTATCTTCCATCAAATGTTGTTAGCATGGCCATTATGGATTACAAAGCTAGAAGCTTCAAAGGTTTACTTGTAAGTCTCAACAATGGAGAAACAAGAGTTTACAAGGACAAATTTCTTGTAAACACAATAAAAACAAATGATCCAGTCACAGCTTTCAGATTTGGAAGATTTGGTAGAGAGGATAGTGCATTGATTTTGATAACTACATCAGGAGGACTTTATGTGAAGATACTCAAGAGAACAGCCACCTTTGAGGGCAAGGACTTAACACCAGGACCTCCCCCAGCACAATCAGTTAAACTTAATGTCCCAAAGAAAACCAAGTTATTCGTTGACCAGACACTAAGAGAACGTGAAAGTGCTGTTAGCATGCACAGAATATTCCAGCATGACTTGTATCTTCTCAGACTTACTGCTGCTAGGTCATATGTCAGTGCATTACAAAAAAGCCTCAATCCAGTCTCATCATCTGCTATGGAACCACTGAAGTTATCAGCTCACATACAAGGAATTGGTCCAGCATTTAAGCTGACTGTAAATCTACAGAATATTTCACTGAGTGTGGCCATCACAAACCTGCTCATAACATTCAAGTATGATGAATCTTTGTATGCATTGGCAAAACCATGTATTGTTGTGCCATTACTTGTTCCTGGACTTTGTTACACTTTTGAAAGTTTGGTGGAATGTATAAGTGATAAAGGTATTTCTGATACCATTAAAGTATTTGTACTAAGACAAGGAAAGAGCATACCCATCATTACAGCTATAATCAACATGCCTGTCAGTGAGGCATTGGTCATTGTTTAGTTTGTAATATTACTACATGAGCTGATAGTGCAGAAAAGAGGGGCAGACTTAAGTCCTACACTCCAATTTACATGTAAATAATTTTGACAAGTTGTTCAAAACCCTGTATAACCATATGCAAAAAATTCTAGCAGATATGTATTATTTACAATATTCGTGTCAATGTTGTATCTGATATGCAACCACGAGCCTTTGGCCTTCGGTCATGATTGTAGATCAGATACAACATTGACAGAAATATTGTAAAATTCTTATGATATTCATTAATTTCAAAACCTATTTATAACCATTGTCATTATGAATGGGGGCTTGATTATTTTTTCCTTCTTTTTCACGTTGCATCATCTGGTGGATTTTAATAAAAGACTTCACCTTGTACCACCAGCATGGCTGGCATGTCTTTGTCTTTTGGTCTTGGGAATGGTTGAAAACCACCAATATTGAGAGAAATTTAAATATTCACTTTAGTCAGAGAAAGCTTCAGGTGATGACGTGTCCTCATGATTTTCAAAAACCAAATTGTTCATTAGAACTGTAGGACATTCGTGGTGAAAAGAAACCTGAGAGGGATGAAGTGACAGACAAGGAGGAAGAGCACTAAGGTAGAAACCTTAGTTGGCATCAAGGCCATGAGTCTTAACTTCACCTACTATATTTTTATAATGGAAATAATTTTAGCCTGGGCAATTTTTTCCCAGTTATTTTCACTTCAACTCAACTGCGATCAATTTAAACCATCAGCAATTTTGAGGCTTAATTTTCTTAGTTCACTTTGCAGATGAATCTCCTTTGTTTTGAACAGTTTCAAATTTCTAGTGCGATTTTGTAGCGTTTTATTTTTATTTATTCATTTTTCCTGCAACACTAGCTAAAAACAACTAGCTCAATTGCAGTATTTGTGCTAAAATCTCGCCACTGAAACCACTTCACATTTGATGGCCAGTAGTTCACACACAATTTCTGGATCGCTTGAATTGCAGCAAAAAATGCTCAGTAAATTGGCCTCAGTCAGTGAGGATTTTGTGCTTTTTTTAGTTGCACTAAGTTACATTATTTTTGACAAACCTTTCGTTTCAGTTTTTCGGTTTACTAGTATTTAGTACCTATCTATTTAGAAGAATAATGAGTAGGATTAAAGTGGTTTCACTTAACCCATGAAATAGATTTTAGGCTAATTACGCACATTACTAGATTGTAAATTCTATTTATGATATTAATTCTACTTTTTTACTATTACACGTCAGCTATTAGTTTTTGTTTCACGGGTAAAGTAAAATCACTAAGTTTTATTTTTAGTTGGGCCAAAGTCAAAGTGTATTTTTCCCTTCTTTTTCTCTCTTTGTTTGATGTAACTAAAAAAATCCGATACAAAGAAACTAGAGTATGGGGAGGGGTGTGTGTTTGAATAGCTAGCAGAGGAAAGCTGGGGTGTATGAATGAATGCAAAGCCTACCAGCAATTAGTATTCTGTATCATAATAAAAAATACTAATAGACCTATTAGTATTCTGTATCTTCATACAGCATACTAATAGTTCTATTAATGTTCTATATCTTCATACAACATACTAATTAGGCATTGTATTAGTTCATCAACCCCAGCTATTCCCTGCTAGTTATTCAAACCCTCCCCGTGCTTTATCATATTGGGTTTACAAGAATGTGCATGTCACCTGAAAGCTACGATAGGATTGGATAGAAACCTCCTCAATGATTAATGAATATATTTTTATTATTATTACATACCCTGACTGTAGTTTGTTTCATAAGTGGGAAATGTATCCTACCCAGACTGCTTCAGTTTAAGTAAAAAATCAAATTTCCAGCACTTTTATATCTGCTCTGCTAAAATAGGACTGTAGATGACCAGTCATGACACCCCGTAGCCATGATGCCCCATACTATATTCTAAAGTAATTTAACATGGTATATACTGGGGGCGTCATAACTGGTAACCGGACAGCACAGTAAGCAAATGGCTGAAAAGTCCTGATTTCATTTTGCCAAGGACCATCCAGTCAGAAGATCTACTAAAATTGGGTCCAATCTTTTGCAAATAAAAAGCTCTATAACTGTCTGTTTACAGTAGCATTACCAGGAGATCAAAGTTAAGCATGAATTTAATCAAATATTATCGTTTGCATTCATTATTAGGTCTGTCAAGTTTGAGGTTGCAAACATTGTTTTCACATACAAACTTAAAGTTTGCACATGAAAATGTACTTGATGGTGCTTTCAACATTGTTGTCACTCAGTTTACTGTACTCACGAATGAGCTAAAGTTCATCATTTATTGATAACTAGTCTCCTCAGGAGTCCCAGGGACAAAAGTTCTATGTAAATTGTTAACTTTATAATTCATGGCCACTAAAGTTCTATCTATGTTTATAAAGTTCTAGAAGTTCTAAATTCATCAACATTTTCATGTGCAAACATAATGGTTTCCATCTCAAACTTGAAATATTTGTGTGCCAAACTTGATATTTCTAATAATAAAATGTGTGTGAAATTACTTAATAAAACAGTAGTGAATTTAGAAAATTAAGATAGTTTTCAGGGGCTATTGCATTAGAGTTTTGTGAAAGTGGAAAAAGGTGGATGAACAAACTTAATAAACCTCTTTAGATTGGGTGTATTTGTTTTCCCATTTCAGACCATGTCATTCCCTTGGGTGTTTTTTCTTTGTTTCTTGGTAGTGGTTGAGAAGATACATTAATATGGATGAAGCTCAAACAAAGAAATGTATTCTCAAGGGAATCACAGATGGTCTAATATGGGAAAACATTACACCCAAGTTAAAGAGGTCTATTGTAAAATGTCTTTCAATCTGTTTTTGAGGGTGAAACGTACATGTCAAGGGCTAGGGAATAAACAAAAATAAAAAAATAGGAACTAAATTAAAGTGCTTGGAGGTTTAATGATCTATAGTGGCGTACATTTCAACTAATGAAGTGTGACTCTTGAAGTAACAATGTGAAGTATTCAAACTTTGGATAGCGCAGATTTCGTATAACTGTGAAAAAGTCGCATTACAGTCAGTGCTGTAAGCATGCCTTGCCACAACCGTGATGTTTTCTAGAATTCTTAAGTTCCTTGCCATGCCTTGGCCATGTCTGCGTTGTGTTTGT
Organism: Stichodactyla helianthus; assembly: GCA_015163945.2. Lineage (NCBI taxonomy): Eukaryota > Metazoa > Cnidaria > Anthozoa > Actiniaria > Stichodactylidae > Stichodactyla > Stichodactyla helianthus. The sequence goes on along the minus strand of WUAP02132764.1, from coordinate 4,669 downwards.
GCCATGAGTTTTTCACAGGGTTTATACGAAATCTGCTCTGTTGTGGTTATTTTATTAAATTAGTGGTTGTGCGAACATCCCCAACTTTTAGTAGTAAAGAAGACCCTTTGGAAAGCAGACATGGTACATCTATTCCCTTGTAACAATGACAAATGAGTTTGACTTTCAACACTGCTAAGTATTGACTATTAGCAGCTCTAAATAGATTGGCTCTGTGGGTTTTGTAAAAATGTGTGAATAAACAAGAAATGCACATTTGCCTAAATGTACAGGTGTATAATCAAAATTAATGTAGTATCGTATTTCAATGTATTATAAAGTAATTTGCTTGAGGAAACAAAACAGAGGACAACCACCATATCCATGAAATAAAATCAATTTGTTATTGCCTATTAGTTTTTATTTCTCAACAATTAGTCACTATCACACAATGTAAACAATACACAAGGGATATCCAAGGGATATCAAAACATGTGCAAGAGAATTTCAATTCATGGTCATTTACTTCTCAGCCTAGAAATATTCATAAGTGATACTCTGTCAACTCTTAGGGTTAGGTTAGGATTATGCACTAACAATTTTGATCTTATTTCACAGATATAGTGGTTGTGCTCTATTCAACATCAATAGTTGACTCCAAATTGAAAACCAGCATGTATTTGTGACCAACATTAAACATATGGATTATTATTATTATAACACTACATGAAACACTAAGTACACTGCCATTGCACAGAGAACAAGAATGAATTAAATACCAATTGTTAAATGAAACACTAAGTACACAACCATTGCATAGAGGACGAGAATACATTAAATGGCAATTGTTAAATTAGATTTTGAAAAAATAAGGGCTGTTTCACACTAGTGACATAAGCTTAAGCACAAGCAATATACACAGACTCAGTATTGCATTGATCACCAAGGTGTGAAAAAAGACAAGCACTGCTAATGAGCAGACTACTGAGCCTGTGTGTGCTGCTTTTGCTTTATCTTGCTAGTGTGAACCAGGCCTAAGAGCAAGAGAAATCTTCAGCCAGTTGTTAAGCCCTTACCTTCATATTTTATAATTTTCAAACAAAAATTATTTCTCAATTGGTAGATACACCAACTAAAAGCACAGTACAGAAATCCAGTGCAAGCAAACTTCTGACTTACTAATACACCTATCTGATATAAAGATATAAAAAGCCCAAAAAAAGGTTAATATTGAAAGCTTCTGTGGGTTTGTATGTCATCCAAAAGTTGTTTGAGGTCCTCATCATCAAAGCGTCCCTCAAGGCTGTAATATAATGCATAAAGATAGTTTCATTTTGGCTTCTCTCAATCAAAGTTATTACCAATTCAGAGCTAAAACAAAAACCCATACATGTAGATTCAACAATGCTTGTTATCCGAGTCACAAATTTTTTTATGATGCAGGCAACATGCACTACCACTATGAGGTATAAATGCGGTCTAACTTAGGTTGTTAACCATGGTGAAAATGGTTTTCGAGTGACCTAACTTGGGTCAGGTTTTCACCATGAGCCTAGATACAAGACTAATCTGGCCAGTGGACTTTGATAGTAGAAAATATAAACAAGCAGCAATTCTCCAACACAAAGCTCTCCAGTTGTGTTCCAAAGTAATATTCACAAGGTCTTATTTATTGTAAAAACACGCCATCTACGAAACCAAACATTCTTGCATTCGGAATGGTATAGGTATTTTGGTGAATTTGCTGTATTTTATACTGAACCTCTGGCTCATTAAAAGCCACGGTACATGCATGTTGGTTCGCAAATAATATTTCCATTCGAAACTCTGAAGCCTGAATGGTTGGCAACTCTGAATGGATGGCATCACTGAATATGGTCGATTAAATACTCCAGTTCCTAAAATAACGCTTATAAAATAATGTACAAAGTGAGCTGCCTTTAGAACGCTCTAGGCAAAACACTAGACTGTAACACTAGAAGAAGAGTGAAACTCTTCAAGTCATTTGAGTCAATGTATAAGGTGTATAAATTTATCACTGCATCACCAAAGTCACCTACAAGCAGAGTGACACTTCATTTGGCACATGGTGGAAATGCAACCCATCTTTGGTCACTTTTGCACCACCGTGGTTTTGGTATCCAAACTCACGTTTCTCCACTAAAGCGACATTAATTTTAGTCTTTCACTTCGTTCTCTACTAAATCATTTATCACTGCATCACCAAAGTCACCTTCTTGTACATTACTTTGGTGATGCAGCGATAAATTTATACACCTTATACATTGACTCAAATGACTTGAAGAGTTTCACTCTTCTTCTAGTGTTACAGTCTAGTGTTTTGCCTAGAGCGTTCTAAAGGCAGCTCACTTTGTACATTATTTTATAAGCGTTATTTTAGGAACTGGAGTATTTAATCGACCATATTCAGTGATGCCAACCATGGCTAAGCTCCTTGTTTGTGCTTTGCAGTGAAAAGTTGTTTCTCACAAAATGAGATACGTGTATGCACAACTGTTATTAAAATAACTATCCCTTACATGAGGATTATAAGTTGAACTTACATTTACATCTACTAAGTGTGACGAAATAATTAAGCCTCAAGAAATCATGTTTCTTTTGTTATACCAAGTTGTATCATGATGACGGCGTTTTTGACCCCTAGAGGGATTATCTAAAGTACTAGAACAAAAGGAGTTTTGTAACCTATCTTTAATCCTTCTATTCAGTTTGAATCAGTTCGAAATCCATTGTAAAGAGATACTCTTGTAAGTAGAGAACACCAATTTGCAACTGAACTAGCCAGTTGAGTTGGACCGCTAACTGAGACAGAACCAAGAGAATCATAAGAAGTGAAAGCTGAGAACCTCTTCAACTATTTAAAGACAAAATAGTGGGTTAATCTAGCAGCGAGGAAAAGTGGATGAGTTCTAGAGAAAGTGAACCAACAAGAACACTTAACAATATTACGAAGCTTGAAAGTAAGAACTGAACATTGAACACCTGAACTTTATGATTATTAGTTTTAGTTGTTAGTTAAAGTAGAATTAAGTTAAGTTAAGTGGTTTCATTTAGAGTTTCATGCAATTAGCTTTTCTGTGTTCTGATTTCGCCCTCACATTAAATGCCATTAACACTGTATGTTGTGCTTGACTTTTGTCAGAAGGAAGGTGGTTTACTCAGGGAGAAAAACCATAATATCGACCTTGAACTTGTCCTGTCACACTAAGTACTTTGTACGTACGGTTGCGAGTCAATATTTGAGAGATTATATACATTACATGGACAGTGTAATCTCACTAACTTGCATAAGAAATACACAAGGCATACGGCTTCAGAGTTTCGAATGGAAATATTATTTGCGAACCAACATGCATGTACCGCGGCTTTAATGAGCCAGAGGTTCAGTACAAAATACAGCAAATTCACCAAAATATACCATTCCAAATGCAAGAATGTTTGGTTTCGTAGATGGCGTTTCTACAATAAATAAGACCTTGTGAATATTACTTTGGAACACGACTGGAGAGCTCTGTGTTGGAGAATCGCTGCTTGTTTATATTTTCTACTATCAAAGTCCACTGGCTAGATTAGTCTTGTATCTAGGCTGATGGTGAAAACCTGACCCAAGTTAGGTAACTCAAAAACCATTTTCACCATGGTTAACGACCTAAGTTGGACTCATTTCTTAACTGCCACTATTGAATGTTGAGAAGACCATAATCACTTTTTATGATGGGTGCAACATGCACTAACACTATACACATTTATATTTTATGAATGTTGAGAAGACCATAATCACTTTTTATGATGGGTGCAACATGTATTACCACTATACACACACATCTTATGAATGTTGAGAAGACCATAGGCCTTTTTTGAGGTAGGAAACAAGGTGCATTGCAGTTTAGCTGTGGTACAAAGATATCTGATCATCATGCCCTATAGGGTACATTTTGCATCCTGTTCTGCTATCACAGAAGAGGCTTGAATGAAAGAAAAGCAAGGTCCAACTACCCATTTCTTCCTTTCTCACCTTGGTATAAGAGCTTTAGCTTCTTCTGCGGTTTCTGGACAGAGATTTGCAAGACATGCCAGCTCGAATTTATGGAGTTTCTTTTTACCTAATAAACTTCTTACTTGTGCAATGGTTTCTCTGTTCTTATATCGACTGAATCTTTGAGTGTAATTAAGAGTTTTTACAAACACTTCTGAAAGTTCTTGTTCTTCCTCAGCGCTTTCATTCTTTTTCTTCCTATGTTCCAGTAACATATATACTTCAGCATTTAGCAACGTTTCTGCATTTTCGAATTCTGTTGATGAACAAAAGGTTATATTTAAGCTTATGAACCAATTCAGAGAGATTCAAAGTGACATTTATCAATAACTCCACATGATTAACTAGCCATTTCAGCACAAAAAAATGACCCTTTACGAATGTATTAAACCAGTCTGATATGACTGGCTAACAACCTTTGGGGAACTGAAGTTCTGTAGCATCTTCTTCTTCTGCTGTCACTTGTACACCAGTCGCCATCTTGAATACCAATGAAAAGGTTGCCGGTTAGCGATTCATCAGCGTACGCCAATATGGTTGGTTTTCCGTTTCCCTGCATATCCATTAAACCCCTGTCTACCCCATATACGAATCTGTACTGCACTATACTACAATATATTGAACTATAGGGGC